>JAMKCH010040528.1:0-13693 GCA_023653785.1 Ophioderma brevispina | reverse complement strand
CCAAGATACAGTGTCAAGGTGGCGTACTTTAATTTTTCACGCGGTATCATAATTTCGGAATTCATTGCCGACTAATAAGAATGCTACAATTTTTACAATTCCAAAGTGGCAATAAAAAACATTTTCACTTCAGCGCCAACACGACTACAGGGTATGATTCATCTTTGCAGTGGTTTGAGGGTTGTTCGGGCTTCAAGCACCTGTACTGGTTTCCACCGCTTCTATATTTTTTGACTAGCTGTCCAGAATAAAAGCGATTTGGAGCTTTTGGACGACTTTTTTTTCAGTGTAACTCTTGTAAGCACTCCCTGGGTGCTGGATGGGGTGGGTGGTCCTGTTTTTTGCCCGGTTTAGCATCTTTGGCTTTGGTTTAGATCGGTGGTTTTTGTGGGAGCAATCACGTTCCTCTCTCAACCTGGTTCCTGGGAGTGAGCATATTTTTCATAGCTTGAATCATCTCTTTTTGTTGGCAATATTCATCACAATGTTATAAACTTATTAATTGTCTTTAATTAATTGTTTTTTATCTATGGGTGGTGTTACTTTAAAGGCTTTTTTGTGCATGTTTCAATATTAATTAAGTTAAGTGCAATACTTGTATACGGCGTTGATTATGTACCACCGTAATTGTATGTATGTTAGGACCCCATTAAATAAGTCTCAAAGGTTTTTTCTTGAGACTTTCTGGGCTATCCTTGGCTAGTTTCTTTTCTTTTATGGTCTTTAATTGTTATTTTAATATTGTTCAGAATTTTCAAATTGAATTTACTTGTATGTAGGCTATTTGTCTAATTTGTTAATGTGTTTATATCAGATGAAATGACTATAGTTGTAGTGGAGGTAACTACGGCTTACGTTATGGTAACTTTCAAACAAGGATGTTATAATAATCGTGTCCACAAGCGGTCGGACATAAGTCCCTTATGCATTAGATAAAGGTCTCCAATCAAACGACCATTCGCGAATATAATTGTCGTCTGGAGTGTGTTTGAGCTGTGCTATTTTTCTAATCCTGTCGAGCCGCAGATCTAGCAAGCGAAACATACAGCTACATAACTCCAGAACTAGAAGACCATTATATTCGTGCATGGTCTGTTGAAGACGTTTATCTTACATAGCGAGCAAATAATTAAATGGAATTTTTAATCCAATTATTCGGCATCATTTTGGATACATATCGTTTTTATTTTAAAGTTCAAGTAACAAGGGCCTAACTTTTTTCTTAAATAAATCACCAGATGCCCTTTCTATATTCGGCGTGTGTACGAGTGTAATCACACCAAGAGAATCTACCGAGGTATTCCGGCCTTTGGGGCATCAGCTGGATGTTTTGTTACTCACCTATTGGCACTAAGTTCATACCGACCGTGTGTACACGATTACACACGTGTTAAGCAAAAGTGTTTATGGTTATATAGGAGAATGTTAATGTATATTAACACTTTTAACTACGTCGGGAGTGATTGTATTTTTATCGTGTCAAGCGTATATATGGCAAGAGGAATAAAATTTCTATGGTGTCAAAAACTTTCAAAACATCAATATTGCGTATTCCAATATGATGTGACAAATATGTTGAATAATTATTGTAACGAGAACATCCTGGCGTTTGGCAAAAATACGCTTAACAACAATGTCTGTAAAATATATAAAACATTCGATGCGAGATGTCTTGTATTGGTAGTGAATACATTTCACAATTCTGCGTACTTTGTTTTCACCGAGTTACGGGATTCCCTTTGCTTTTCCTGCTTTTTTAACCGCTGAGAAGCTCTGTGACGTAGATCCGCCTCCAGATATTCGGGAAAAATAAATTGTTGGATAATAGTGTTATGTTTAAAGCTTAAACCAAGTTGTTGATTTGCATTAAATAAAGCTTCTGCAAAGCTTCTGTATGCAATGCGCAACAAACGGTATTATTATATGGAGCCACTTCAAGCGGATAATACTGGTAGAGGTAGATAGGACGCGCACCAACATAATCAAAGCCATATCCACTATTTGAAAAACACTAGCCATCCGATATTACACATATGGTTTGAACCTTAACAGACAAATACGTATTCAAAGCTATTGTCAAGGGTCTATGCTAGGGAGAGATTTAAATTTCTATCGTGTCAAAATGCGTGAAAGTTAATAGCGCCGTCATTCAAATTGTCAAATCTATGGTGTTAATAATCTCGTGTTCATGGTCGCATTTTTTTAATTTAAGTTTTTATTGCTTTCATTCAGATTTTGGAATAATTTTTAATTAATAAGTTGTTAATTAATTAATCATTGATTTTGTTTGATGGATAAACACCTTGCCGCAGCGCATTCGTCTTCTAACCACCGTGTCCAAACACAGTGGTTCTCAAATATGATCCAGCCAGAGATGGGTACAACGTCTGAGTGCTTCACTGAATTCCGCAAGGTCCTTGTCTGTGCATTGTTGCTCCAACAGTGGGCAGACCAAGAGATGTTCAATTGTCTGTAGTGCTGTTCCACAACCACGGGTAGTGTCCTGATCTTCTTCCAGGAAACCTTAGATCGGCCGATTCTGGTTCTCAATCTGAGGCATCGCCATACAGCCCATGAGGAGTCAGCGCACTCGTCAAGATAATCGCACTTGACCATATGGGTCCGAGCAGCTGCTGCAGGCAGCCCTCGAGCCTTCTGTTCTCGGGCTGCCTGCAAGGATACATACGGTTGCGAATGCACTGGGCGCAGTGTTTATCCTTATCATAAACCAGATATCCAGCTAACAGCAGATTCACACACTTTGGGAGTATATTTACCCACCGATTCCTGACAGTTTATACAGGACAAGATCTAATTTGGAATTGAAAAGCTAATTGGTAGTAGTTACTAGTAATGATGGTTTTAATTACCGACTCGCTTCTGGCTGGACTACCACCAGGTTACCACTGCTTGGCTGTAAATCCCATGTTTTCCATTGTTGTTATATAAATATAATAAAATATAAAAAATAAAAATTTAAAAATATAAACATACCCTGAAGATACTTCATCCCTTTGTTAAAACGGCATGTGGTACTTGGAGACTGGAATTTGAGTCCATTGTGGCATGTATGACATTATTGAAAAATTATATGACCGGTACAGGAAATAATTATAGAAATAGGTTTAAATAGATCAGCAAAAATATTACTCAAAATAAGATAGAATTAATGGCTGTATAAACATACCTTGACCACGAGATGCAGAGAAACCACAGCCAACGCAATCGATAACAAGGGAAAATCAGCATACACAGTGCAACCACAGAAGCCGCGGCAAACTGAACCTGCTGTGCGATGAAGGGAAAGTGAATACCACAGAAACAATTAAGAAACGGACAGGTGTGGGGATCAGTGGCGTAAATTTCTTTTTGACATTGGGGGGGATGGGGTTGATGAAAAATTTTGGAATGAACTGGGGTTTGCTTAAAAGATGTATTAATAGCACATGTGCGCGCGCAGCGCGCGAAAATTTTTGCCATTTAGAAGCTAAAACCGTTAAAAGTAATTGTAACTAGAACAAAATGCGCGCGAAGCACGCGGAAATTTACCATTTTTAAACTATTATGGTAAAATAAGAGGTTATTTTTGGTCAAAAACACATGAACGGGCATCAACATTGGGGGGGGGGGATGATCTATTGACCATCCCCCCTCATTAAAATATTGGGGGGATATATCCCCCCATCCCCCCCCCGGGATTTACGCCTATGGTGGGGATTGGTATGTGTCATGCCAGAACTGCGGCGGCGTACAAAAGGGGATAATAAAGTTACGGTGGTGAGGGTTTCATGGTGGAAAGGGAAAAATGCCAATAATTGAGATATCATTAATAGAATGATCAGGAAGGGTAAAATGTCTGCCAATTGGTAAATGTTTACTTCTTGCGGTGCCATGCAGCTTGATGTCACTCTTGTGATTTGCAAAACCAGTATAAAGCATGTTAATCGTTTTACCAACATATTGTAGCCCACACTTTCTGCACGTGATTAAATAAATTAGCCATTTCAACTTGCAAAGTATGTGTGTAGAAATTGAAAATGTCTGTTTGGTAACAGAACTAGTAAATTTGTTGGTCTCTATAATAAAGGGCCTAAGGGCACATTTATTGGAAGGGCATTTAAAAAAACCTGGAGGTTCAGCCGGTTGATTGGCTTGTGGTCGAAGTTTAGAAGAAACCAAAAGGTCCCTCAAATTTCTACTCCTGCGGAATGCCACTAAGGGAGGATGCGGAAAAACACGTTGAAGACGATCGGATTTATACAATGTAGGCATATGTGTACGAATAATGTAAGCATGTTGTGAACCATTTTTATCCATTTATCTCAACTGTTGGTATAAGTAAAGTATGTGTGCAAAATCTTACGTTCATATTTGAATCTGTTCTAGAAGAAATTTGCAATTTTATAAATTACAACGCAGAGGCTTATGGGGTAGCGTGATATAAACATTCGGTCATAACATCAAAACGCACCATCAGAATCAACTGCAATTTTGGAAATAACCTTTCATGAGGATATCTAGTGAATCATCACACACAAAAATGAGGAGGCTAGGATCACGAAATGCACCTTTAATATCGGATTTATCTGAAATTGTCACAGAGTAAGATCAAATACCTTTTCTAGCTACAAGACTTCTTGGCCATCACAATAACCGATGACCCTTCCATTAGCCTACAAAGTTTCCAACAAAATTAATTTACACGCGACTGAAGAGCAACTGTTGATGGAGCAACTCTTTCAAAATAAATGTTACAGATTTAAACACATAGCAAACATAGTACATAGTTTCGATTAGGGGGGAGGTATCATTTATAAGCAATATAATGATTGTTATAATGACAGCACATAATTTCTTTGAATACGAACACGTTATATACCAAAATGTTCGGTATAATGAGCACTTGTCAAATATATTTGTCTCGGATCATATCGACCTCAGGTATGCTAATTAGTAGGAGTCAAAGGTCACGGCAATAAGAAAACCAAAAATCGAAATTGCACCCCCCCCCCCTATATATCTCAAAAATAGAAAGTGTTTTGAACAGTTTGTTTCTTAAACAATTACAGTGATCAGGATGTGTGATCCTATGGTTGAATTTACAGAAATCATATTCCACGTTGCCATGGCAACCAGTCAAGTTTTTTTGCCATTTTCGCTGCTGTTGGTAAACAAAAGTTAATGTATTTCAAAAACTAAAAGGTTTAATACAAAATGCCTCCATAGGATCACAGTAATATGTACGTACAAGTAAGCTAGTATTGTGCCAAATTTGCAGTTAATGTGTCAACTCGTTCTTGAGATAAGTGGTGGGGCCAGTTTGCAGAAAAAGATATGTCAATAAAGATCTTGAAGCATTTAAAATTAATCAATTATTAATTATTGCAATTGAAAATTTATCAATTATAATAATAATACTATTTTATAATTAAAATAAATCTGTAAAATTATGGTCACTTTTATCCAAACATTTCGCTGCCTGAAAAACAGTGAAATCAAAGTAAATGTAGCTGCTTGAAAAACAATACGAAACATAAGAAATCGTGTTTCTATGCAATGCTGTACTCTGATTGATCATTGCATTTGAACGGAATGCCAAAATAGGAAAAAAATACCCCTGAAAGTTGTGAGAATTTAGAAATTAAAAAAAAAAACAATTTGATCTATCAACAGCAAACTAACAATGTCCTTCCTTAAATATTCGCAACACGGCTGTTCTTAGCCTTTTAAACCAAGTCTCTCTATCGTAAAGTTACCAGGTTCATGCTTGTTCATGTATTTGATATTGGCCTTGAAAAGAACATGCAGGATTTTCTGAATATGACGTAGCAAAAACAAAATATAATACATCGGTCCTCAGACCGCTGTGTCGCCTGCCGTCGCGGGTTGTAAATGATAAGCCTCATATGACCTTTGACCTTGATATGTGACCTTTGACCTCATAAACAAATGAGAGTTTGCATGTAATTTCCAGGTTTGGTTCCAATTGAACTTCAACTTTTCAAATGAGGTCAATTTTACATTTTAGCCTATCTTACAACTTGACCTCACATGACCTTTGACCTTGGCATGTGATCTTTGATCTCATCAACAAATGAGAGATCCAATGTTGCACCATGACTCCAGTTTGGTTTAAATCCATAGAAGTATGCGGATATTACAGGCAAATGCTAACCCTTTTTTACATCAACAGACATCAACAACAGACAACAACAGACAACAGTGATGATAATTATCTATTCGACCCTATATTATCAAACTATGGAGTTACTAGATATACTATAGGATCCAATGAACAAGTGTATGGTCTTTGTAACATTAAGTCATACTTCAAATTCAAAGTGGAAGCCAAATCCAATAATTTTAAAATAATTATCATTTATGGCGACGCCATCTTGGATTTCTCAAAACGCCCAAGGATGCCCAGGTGGCACCCGGCAGATTATTAATCTAGACACCCTAATCTATCATTTCAGCAAAAAAATGTGTATATATTCAACTGTACGGTCACATGGACGTTCTCTCTATTTTGTCATGAGAGGCAAACGAAGTTTGTGACCTTCTGATGGTCAAACACGTGACCGAACTTTATTTCCCCCATGACAAAATAACCAATCAACCAATTACTTACATTACATAAAATAAATGATTTACAAGCAGATGCATATTCTTGAACCAATTTTATTAAAAGAGTTGCTAGGATTTCGCCGCTGTATGAGTCCCGTTGTGCCTTGCCAAATGGTGTTTCCTTGCAAAAGACCTCGAACACACGCCACACTGGAAAGGTTTTTCCTTCGTATGCGTCCGAATGTGTACTTTCAGTGCATATCGCACGCTAAAGCACTTCTGACAATATTCACACTTATATGGTTTTTCACCCGTGTGCGTCCGAATGTGTCTATTTAATGAACCCTTCTTGGAAAAGCATTTCTTGCATTGGTCGCACTGATAATGTTCACTGTCAATGTGTACTGTCAATTGATGTTTCAATGCAAAAGACTTCTGGCAATTGCAACACTGGTAAGGTTTTTCCTTTTTGTGAGTCTGAATATGTCTCGTCAGTGTAGTTCGCTCTCTAAACCACGCCTGACAATATTCACACTGATATGGATTCTCCCTTGTATGACATCGAATGTGTGTTGTCAAACGTGTTTTGGTTGCAAATAATTTGGGACAATGCTCACAATGATAAGGTGTCTCCTTTGTGTGAGTGCGAATGTGTATTGTGAGGGCAGTTTTATTTGTAAAGTATTTCTGACAATACTCGCACATGTGGATTTTCCTATTGGTGTGTTTTTGAAGATGTATTGTCAGGGTACCTTTATATGAATAACACCTATGGCAGTAAACACACCGATAAGGTTTACTCCTTGTCGGACACAAATACCTCCTCCTATGCCTCAATACAATGTGACATTTAAGTTTATCAAACGAGTCAATATATATTCTACAAAATTGACAACGAAATGGGTACATTTTTGTTTGAAAATTTGCTGACTTCCCTCGTTGATGCCAAGAAATCTCAAGAGTGTTTTCGGCCACAGCGTGTTATAATGAACGGATTATGTTCTTGATGGATGAAACCTTGTTCATGAATCTAGGAGCTTGTTGAAGCAGACTCGTGTGTGCATTTCCCATTTGTAAAAATGTGAAGACCATTCTTGACTTCCCTCGTTTGAGCCAAGAAATCTCAAGAGTGTTTCCGGCCACAGCGTGATATGATGAACGGATTATGTTCTTGATGGATGAAACCTGGTACATGAATCTGGGAGCTTGTTGAATCAGACCCGTTGGAACAAAACTTGCAATGATGAAATCAGGTTAACACTCGAACCTGTGTTAAAATTAAACACACAAGATGTTTGGGTAAATGTGGTAATGAAAAAGAAATACCCAATCATAATTGAGATTTTGGTATAAAGTGGCATGACGAGGCCGTCAATCTGGCCACCTTAAAGCAATAACAGCACATTTTTTGAAGAGGGCCCCCAATTTTCCGGATATTTTGAGATTTTTTTTCACAGTTGCATTGATAATTAACTAGTGAACAATACATGTGAATGGTAGAGCTCAAAACTATGTGTCGCAAAAGAAGGAATTTTATAATTAAAATAATTAATATCGGAGATCTCCGATAATAATTCAACGGCTGCTGGAAACGTCCTTCCAATATGAAATAGCCGGGAAATTGCGCTACGTACGTGTCTAAGCTCATCCATTAGTTGTTCCGCCGGTTCAGGCAAGTCAAGTTAGAGATCATTTTCGTGAGGTGACACTATTTCATCATGGACGGACATAAATTTGTATTTTCCAGCTCCGCCATTAAATTACAATCAGGGATCCCGATTCTAATTACAAAATCGCTTCTTTTATGACTAATACGCATTCTTGAGCATTACCACTCGCAGGTACAGTTTACTATACAATTACCAACACAACTGTGCAAACTTCTCAAATTTTGAAAATTGGGGGCGCTCTTCAAAAATGCGCTGTTATTGTTTTAAGTATACATACAATTAATCCTACCTTCCTGTTAATGTAATGCAACCACCCCCCCCCCCAAAAAAAGTAATGCCTCTTAAAGGGCGTCTTTTAGCTTATGAAGGAACAACAACGCCAGATAGTGAAGTGAATAGGCCGGGTGGGTTGTTTGGGTGAAGGGGTTTAGGAGTGGGAAGGGAATTCTTTGAAATGCGACAGTCAAAGGGGTTGCTAATAGGCCTATCTCACATATCTCACATTTCACTTGAATTTGTATTGGTCGTTTTTACCCTAAAAGGCCCGGGGGCGGAATCCTCCCCCTCCCCCTCGACATTTTTTGTCGTATCTCACCTATTTGTTATTTTTCCACGCCGAAACTGCATGACTTTTTTCTTTGAAGCCTTGCACTCGATTTAAGACCATTTAAAAAAAAATCGGACCTACGGTTATGACGCGGCGTTGCGTAATCTCGCACTGCGTGCGCGAAGAAAAGCTATTTCCCATTGAAATTACACAACATGGAGCATAAATCCAGTTTTTTTGTGCTAAGGATACAGTTACACTATGTTTTATCTTATTTATTTGATTTATTTGTAGTAAGAGCATGTGTGCGCATACTTTGACACCCATCATGGCCAAAAAATCAACTTTTGCCTGAAAAAATGGCGAACAACCATGAATTTTGCGATTTTTTTAGATTTTTCGCATTTTTGCATGACGTCATGTTTGACGTCACTGTGACGTCATACAATGTTTGTACTTTTTTGTATCGATGGACTCGGGAGGGTCATAGCTATCCATTGGTACCACACATATAGTTCATCAATTCGTTTCCGAGATTCTGGGGGCGGAATTCCCCCCCCCCCCTGCCGGCGGTGAGATGGGTCCAAAAAGCCTGGCTATTTTAGGGTTAAGGAATATATGGCGATGCAGTCTCATTTATGAGCGAATAATGTGTCCGAGGTGGAAAAATTAAATGGGCAAGGCACAGCAGACTCCATCATTGTTAATTTTTTGCGACCGAGGATACAGTATGAACCTATAGGTGATACTGCAAGCTCTTTATTTCTATTCTATTACCTAAAACATCTTGACTTTGTAAGACAATTTATTCGCGACCCATTATGAATAATGGGCAGTAAACTGACCAATCAGAAAGCTGCAATTTCAATAGTGGGCAGTAGGGGTAATAGAATAAATGAAGTAAAGGTCTAGGCCTCTGCATTGGACTATAACATATCAATATTGTTATTATTGATTGTGGACGAGGGATTATTATTAAGCCTGAGCTACTTAATTCTCAAAGTGTTCGATTATCACCGCCAAACTTTATTTGAATTTCTGTAAATAAGCTATAAAATTCAACATCGCCCTTGTTTGAAATTATTCGCCCGTGTGACAAGCAGTTTTGTCATCAAATCCTAGTGTGTAAATAGCACCCCCCCCCTCCCCTTCCCTTTTTGTATTAGGCCCGAATTGTCCTGGTTGACACCTGGCTATATTTTACTGTGTAAAATGCCAAAAATAAGGTACTTATGTTACTTATGATGCTACTCTAAGCGAATACTCACAAGATTTGTATTTCTTCTTATTTTTTAGAGTAATAACATACGTGCTTACTTTGGCACCCACTATTGCCAAATAAATACCAATTTTGCTTGACGACAACCCTTAATTTTAGAGATTTTTCGGTCATAACAACTTAGTTATGACGTCACTGTGATGTTTGTACTTCACTTGAAGAAATGGCATATATAGCTACACAGTACACACTGATACCAAACAAGATGTTTGTGTATGATTTCGGTATTCTGCCACCACCACATCCTTCAACATGCAGTTTATTCCGTTCAGGGGGATGAATTCAGTATTCTTCCACCACATCCAACAATATGCAGTTTATTCCGTTGAGGCTGCCGAAATCATAGGGTGATGGTGCAATTCAAAAGTCTCTCCCGTTAAGGGTGCCGAATTCATGGGTGGTGGCACAATGCTAATTCTTTCCAAAACCCTTGGTTAGACAAGGGTTAAAGCTAGGTTAGTTCACATGCAGGTGTCATGGGGGAGAGGGTACACGGAACTCGATCTATCACAAACGCACTGCCATTTCCCACTGCCATTTATCGAGAAACTCTATCCGTCAACTGCGCCAGTTGACGGATAGAGACCCAGAGGGTGTAATAGTGGAGGAGCTCAGACCCAGGTCAAACATCATCGTTTACCTCTCACTACAGAAAAGGTTTGACACCTTTGGTAGTTAGTATGGACCCTATATATCAAGGCTAGGTAGGTAGTACTCTCAAATTGTGGTGTCACTTTTTCAATAGGGGCCAATTTAAGTTTACAAATGTATGCCATTTTGTCCGTCTAGTCATAAGGATTCCAAAAATGTATAGTTTGTACCATCTATGACCAATGGTTTTGGAGTTATAGGGTAAAAATGGCTAAAATGGTAAAAAAAGGTCAATTTCTATTTGTACAGGGGTCAAAATCAGAAGTTGCTCCAATTTTGTTGAAAAAAGATAGAAGTTGTTCATCTAGCTTAATGCGTCAAAATAAGGAATAGTTTGTACCGTCTGCAGTGTATAGTTATCACCTTATGCGACAAAATAGGTCATAGGGCAACATAATTCAATTGGTATTGACCTTCTTTGACCCTTATCTCCGTAAGTAAACATTTAACATAATAAAAACTATACTTTTGGGAGTCCTCTTACCTCAGGGAATAATTTGCAAGTATTTAAAATATAATCAGATTAACTTTTAATGTTGACCCCTGTACAAATTGAGATTGATCTTTTTACCATTTTAGCCATTTTACCCTATAACTCCAAAACCAATGGTCGTAGGACTGGTACAAACTATACATTTTTGGAATCCTTATGATTAGATGGAGAATATGGCATACATTTCAACATGATTGGGGCATTTTAAAAGTTTGACCCCTGTGTAAACTTAAATTGGCCCCTATTGAAAAAGTTATACCACAATTTGAGAGTACTACCTACCTAGCATTGATATAGAGGGTCCATACTAACTACCAAAGGTGTCAAACCTTTTCTACCACCTGAAACCGTTATACATAAAAACTTCTAACCGGTCACGTATTTTGTTTAAAATCCTTATTATTAAACCCGGATATCAAATTTTCACAGACCCCTACTAAAGTATGTTGAAGAGACTCTATTTGAACAATGGCAGTCATAACAATAACCCAGCGGGATGTTATCGGCTGCTGTGGATGCTTGTAAAGCAAGGATTAACCGGTCATGTTTTGGTTTAACTTTCCGCCCATTTCTGGTACCTTAAGACTTCTAACCGTAAATGCCACTGCATCGGGCACTGCATATTTCGAACAACACTGCCACGACGAGGTGAAACAGAGTATAGCAGAATAACATTAACGTAAAATCTAACAGTATCTGATGTATTGTGCAAACTTATACTTCAAGCATGAGCAAAATCAAAATACACAAACCTGAATGAAGCAGTACCGGACCCTGGTAAAACCTGGCTCATTCAAATACTGTGACGAAATTTCTTCACGATTACTGCACTGCAGTAGACATTCGCTAACTCGTACCATAAACTCGTCTCACCTTGCATGAGAAGGTGTGCTATAAATGAGGTGACATCTGGTCTACTGACATGTTAGAGGTACGAAGAATATGCCCATACACTTACAGCTTAATAACCTTCTCACGGTTGATTGAGCGCGAATTTTAAAAGCACAAGCTCTGCAGGTGCTCACGCAGCACTTTGTTCGTTGTTCGTTGTCCGGCGTTGACGTCACATGTCACCTCATCTATAGAGGATTAGGCCACGTAAATATTGTAGTTCGTTATGAGTGACCAAAACTCTTAGAACTCAGACAAATGATTGGACCAAGATGTCATGCATTTCGGGAACAAGACGAATGAACATATCAGATTGTTTAATATTCCTTAGTGGCGTAAAAGAACTTTGGTGAGTAAATATTTATTCCTATTATTTTCTTTCTTATGTTGAACGCGTTAGAGTTTGTTCAAGTTTGGAATTTTATTCAGGGCATTTGCCTTGCATTTTTGTTTGTGAGAAAAGGGATTTTTTTTAAAATTATGGCCATAATCTGATCCGGTATCGTCACATCGAATTTCTCTTGTATTGGGTAAAGTATACAACCTCTCACAACGAAAGAAATCGTTGGCACGCCCCAAAAACGTTTAATAAATTGACAGGAATAAAAAAAATCCTAATATAATTTGACTGAAAAAATCGTGAATGATGGCATTCGCCATATTTATATTTTCGATCCGAAAGGCCTCTGCATGCGTGACAATGATGCGCAATTAAGCATGACGCAAGTAGGACGCAGGTTGATGCGAATCTCGTGCAGAAATTTTGTTGACGTCCGAGGAAAACCGGTGTAGAAGTAATTATAGTCCGGCGTACTCATAGTCCGGGAACAATGGTGAACAATAGGGCAATCGATTCATCGATTCAGTTAACTCTTTACGCAACATTAGTTTCACGCTTTATTCTGTTATCGTCTATGGAGCCCCGGACTGTGGCTCCCGCTGGACTATATCTGCTTTCACACCGGGTTTTTATTTATGTCTCTTGGAAACTTTCAGAAGGAAGAAATGGTTAAGTTGTTTAAGGGTCTAACAGGATAAGCAGAGAGAAGCCCCCTCAGTTTGGACATTGCGTTATCTGGTACCCATTTTTACAAAATCATATAACTTCAAATGTGAAGTTTTCTGATCCGAACTTTGAAAAACACGAAATGTTCATATTTTGAAGAAAATGGCACTTTTAGATGAATATTAAGTGTAGGCTTCAATGGGAAATCGATTTTTTTATTACACAACCCCTTTCCCCCAAGAACGGGAAGAGACTTATTATGATATGTATTGGTAATATCTATCTACCCTGTAAGTGGCTTTCCCGTTCTTGGGGGAAAGGGATCATTTTAAACGATTTCTCCATCGATGGTGCACAAAATTCAATCATCAATCATTTATGTTTGACCTCCCCAATCACTATGAGGCAAGGCATGCTAATGTGTTTAACAATTCTCAAGACTGGAAAAACTTTTCCGTGTCTGCGAGCACCGAAAAACCCGACAAAAACGTTCAATTTTCTTGCTATAGGTTCAATAGGTTCAGAGCTAATTACGATACAAATTCAAAACAAAATATAGTAACGGACCCTCTGATGCAAAAACATCCAT
>JAMKCH010040527.1:0-20012 GCA_023653785.1 Ophioderma brevispina | reverse complement strand
CCGACTCATATCCGATCCCAGGGAGTGATGATTGCATAGATAGAGTTAGAAATGGCAAATTTGTTTAGCAAATTTGATTTTTTTTTGAAGGGGTATTGGCAAGTCCCCTCACTGACTCGGGCGAAAGAAATTTTCACACAAAAGGGCCTTATTGTAGGCCCCGATGGCCTATACCAATACAAAAAGAATTTCATTTGGATCGCAAAAATCTGCCGCAACATTTCAAAGACATAGAAAATTGTGAAGCCTATGTGGATATCTCCTTGTGTACCAGCGAGACATTGGGAAGAACACATAGACAGCTCCATATTGTTTGTTTGAGAATTATCTTAAGCAGGTTTGGACTGTGCATCTGGAGAAAAGTTAATTTGCCATGGCAAATGTCACATACTTAGGGCATGTTGTAGGACAATGGCAAATTAGGCCAATCACTGGCAAAAGTTGAAGCAATTGAGAATTCCCCACACCACAGATCAAAAGAGATCATCAGAGATTCTTAAGTATGGTCGGGGTATTACAGAAAATTTCGAGTCCAAAATTTTCTCAGAAAATTGCGTGTCCCGCTGACGCAACTTCTGAAGAAAAAGAAAGATTTTGTGTGGGGTCAGAGCAATGCCAAAAAATCATTTGATACAAATCCGTCTATTTTTGACGCATGCGCCAGTTTTGATTGCGCCAGACTTTCAGAACATTCAAGTTGGCAGTTGAGCCATTGATGTAGGCTGTGGTGGAGTTTCTATGCAAGCAGATGAAAATGAATGTAGATTCTCCTGTATGTTATTTTCTTCACAGATGTCTACAAACATCAGAAAAAACTACTCAACAATTGAGAAAGAATGTCTTACATTGCTACTGTCATTGCAATTTTGAGTTGGTAGGGCCTACTTGAGTTACAACCAGTGTCACAGAGTTCTAGTGAACACGGATCACAATCCGTTGACTTTCCTCCACAAGATGAAAAACAGAAATCAGAGGCTTGTCAGGGTGGAGTTTAACTCTCAAAATATACTTGGGAACATAAGACATATGTCTTGCAGATGCCTTGTCCAGAGCTGCCTAAAATTTTGTACTGAAAATTTACATTACACCTTGTAATGAGCTGATGGCAGCATTGCAAGAACACATTATAAGAAGTGCTAAAAATTTGCACTGTATAAACTGTATGTAAATTAACCACAACAATGTGTTTCAAAGGTATAACGCCCAGATTTGGAAAATTTTCATTTCATTCAAATTTTCTTTTTAAGGGGGAGATGTTATATACCCCTTTGATTAAATATTATGTTCTCAATTTTATTTGAGAAAGATTTTTTTTTAAGTTGGAAAAAGTACTTTATGATAAAAAGGAGCAGGGTTCCCTAGTGCTGTTTGGGCAAGGGTAAATGTTGAGTAGGGAACTGGGAAGTCCCAAGCTGTGTAATAAAACTTAGAAACTGAGTCAACTGGTTTTATGTTTTGAGATCAAACATTGCATGATCTGGGGGTTTCCCCCAGTGTACCCCAGTTATTAAAGTGAAATGATGCAATTAGATGATGTTAATTTTTGTGAAATCTGATTTGACCAGTTGCTAAGTTAGTTATGCATTATGACTTGTGGTAAATATATATTTTAAGCTTGGGAACTCTGTGAAATGATGGTATAAAGCAGAGTTGCAATAGGTTAGATTTGCCAGCAACCACCAGTAACAAGTAGCTAGAAGTTAGAGCTAGTTTTAATCTGCCAATGGGAGAAGACCTGTAATTGGGCCAGGATTTATTATATTTTCAAGTCCACGTGAGCAAGGTGCTATTATATTCTAATGTCGTCTTGAGGCAAAATGTGCTGGGAATCAAAATGGATTCCAAAATTGGTGGAATCGATAGAAGAATCGTGGTGATTATCTTGGACTGATATTAAATGTGGAATATTAGTGTGCTGAGGCACTTAACCTTTGTCTCGAACTGCTGGACAAAGTTATCTCAGGACTGAGAAGATTTCCCATGGAATATTACCTGAGGATTTAAGTGTGGACTTTGCATGGGTCATTTGGATCTTGCTCAGAGGGGGGACATACCATCGGTGAACTGCAACACTTCTTGTGGACTTGTGGATATTTCTTTCGTGGACAAAAGTATAATATTGTAATGTTATCAGGGTAATTTTGTTTTGGACATACCAAATTCTTGAACCAAAACCAATTAAAGATCATTTTAAAAACTGTTTTATTATAATTAAAAATTAAGATCATTTGTGCGCAAGCTTCATTTATTGGTGTTGTAATGGTAATTTCTGACCTTTTATGCGTCTACGAGACGTCATAAAAATAATTAAATAAGTATGACTTATTTTGGTGTTTGAGAAAAACATGTTGTAAAAGATTGCTAATTTGGCTTTAGAATTATATTTAACATTTTGAATTGCTTCAAGAGTTATATTTACCATTTTGAAATTTATACCGAAAAAAAAGGGACGGACGTTCTCGAACATGTAAGAGGAATAGTTGAACCTAAAGATATATTAAATGAAAGGCATAGGCCTAGGGCTATAGTGCTTCAAATACCTTGTCATCCATTCCAACAATTTTGGGGCGTTAAAATTATTTAAGTGACACGATTCTGGTAAAAGGACCTTAGATATTGTTGTTAAGTTACTTGCCTGTTTTGGGTTGTTCAGTAGTTTAACTCCAAATACCACAAAAGATAAACTCCCTGTCGTGTGGTGGTGGGGGGGGTTTCGGGGCATGCACGCTGCGATGTGTCACACAGATGATACGAAATGTCTCGTGGCATTTTGGCCCAGTCTAGACTGTATTTTATAGTATGTGGAGTTCCATATGAAATTAGGAGTGGAGTTTCAGGGTTATATGTAAAAGAATCAAGGCTAATGCACGGCCCCTTACCAGATCCTCCCAAAAACTTATAGGCTTTACCGCGGAGGTGCTTCGAGTATTGGCCCAAAGACTACATCTTCAAAAGAACTTTCAAAATTCTGGGCCAAGTAAACTGAATTTAACTAATCCTCTTTTATGCCAAAATACATAGAATAATGGGTTATGAAGAGTTGTATAGGCTTCCTAGGAGACAATTGTAAAAACATTTTGTATGCGTTTAAAGTTTTTCAGATGTTGACTAATCTACAGTATAAAGAGAACTAGAATGTATTGATGTTGTAAAATCCAGACACTATTGTGAGCTTTGTAGTATGCATTAATACATGTTTGGTTGTTCTTTTAAAATAAGTATAGACCAGTTAACATCCTACGTCACTTCTTTGTTGCCTGCGAATCCGTTCCTGCGAATCGTTAGGTGGACCATATAGAGGAGGAGCAAGAATATCATAGGGGCCCTTTATTTAAGGAATCGTTTACCTCCACTACAGAAAAGGTTTGACACCCTTGTAGTTAGTATGGACCCTCTAATCAATGCTAGGTAGGAGTACTCCAAATTGGTATCACTTTTTCAATAGGGGACCAATTTTATGTTTTCAAAGGGGGGTCAATTTGAAAATGCCCCAACGTGTTGAAATTTATGTTGCCCATATTGTCCAAAATTTTTTTAATCATAAGGATCCAAAAAGGTAATAGGTTTGTACAACCTACGACCATGGTTTTGGAGTTATAAGGTAAAATGGCTAAAAATGGTAAAAAAGGGCTCAATCTCAATTGTACAGGGGTCAAACACATTAATAAGTTAATCTGATTATGTTTAAATCTTGCAAGTTATTGCCTGAGGAAGAGGACTCCTAAGGTTATGTATAGTTTGTATTATGTGAAATGATTTCTTACGGAGATAAGGGTCAAAGAAGGTCCACACCATTGGGTATGTTGACCTATGACTATTTTGTCCCATAACAATACAGGGTAACCTATGCATTTGCCGAGGGTACAAACTATCCTTATTTTGACTCATTAAGCTAGATGAACAAATTCTATCATTTTCAACAAAATTGGAGGCAACTTCTGATTTTGACCCCTGTACAAATAGAAAATTGCCCTTGTTACCATTTTAGTCATTTGTTACCCTATAACTCCAAAAACCATTGGTCATAGATGGTCCAAAACTATTCATTTTTGGAATCCTTTGACTAGACGGAACAATTTTTTTGTCTATGGCATACATTCAACATGATGGAGAATTTTAAAAGTTTGACCCCTTGTGTAAACTTAAATGGCCCCCTATTGAAAAAAGTGTCACCAACAATTTTAGAGTACCACCTACATAGCGTTGATATAGAGGGTCCAAACTAACTACCAAAGGGGTAAAACCTTTTCTGTAGTGAGAGGGTAAACGATGATGATGTTTGACCTGCGTCCGTAGCTCCACACTAAGTGTTAAACTCTAACAGATACAATTGACCCGTGTGTAAAAAGTCCGCGACCTATTTCCAGATACAGGCCCCTAAACATGTTTACACACATGTTGTTAACTGGTCTATTATATCATCAATTGATTTGTAATGCTCTGATAGGGTTATGATTAACTGTAGTATTTGCACTTTGTATGACACTGTATTATGTTGCATTATTAATCTGAAAAAAAACCCCGAAGGATATATGTGATTAATCCTGATATGTATTTATGTATATTTTTATTGGAATTTCAGATTTTAGGGTTATAGACGTATTCTAGCCCGCCCATTGTTGGTGGACAAGATAGATGCAGGCCAGACGGTACTACAATACATTCACAATGTCAATTGATCCATGTGCAATCGCTAATCAACATGTCTGGTGGCTGACGTAATTTTGAATACGGTCTATACTATGATTCATTGGATTATATTGATAATTAAATAAGTATGCCTAAATGTTGTCTGAGAGAAGGAAAGTGTAGTAAAACGATTGCCAATTGGCCTTAGATTTATTATATTTACCATTTAAATATCTATACCGTGGGGCCCAAAAAAACGCAACAATTGGTGGCAGGGGACATAAGTTTGAACAAAAGCGCGTGACTACTTATTTTGTTGTAGATAAGATGGGACTGTTAGCTAAATATCCATGAAAAGTCATAAAGGTAGAGTCAATAGTGTTTAAGATATGACCCCAACAATAAAATAAACCCGCAGAACCCAGTTTACAAAAATGATGAGCTGGTAACCACACGATTGGCAATGATAACAGAATGGCAATACAATATTGTTTCAATCAACATTTTACTTGCCCAAAATTTCTTGCAGAACATTTTACTGGGTCAAATGATTGCATTTACATATTATTACTTAACTGATATTATCCAACTTAATTTATTGGTGACAAATAGGCTTCAAGACGATATAAAACTACTACTAAGTCATAGACAACTCCCACATTACTAAAATGATAAAATTCAATAACAATAGAAGTATATTTCTTTCTGTCATTTACGTTTTGGGTTAAGATCACTCTTTGTGTGCCGTCACCAAAATGCTTATGAGATTAGACTCTACTCCCTGGCCTATCTTTGTGGACATACGAAGAGTTTGTTGTTCATAATACAAGCGTTTGTTGTTTTTCTGATCATTCCTAATTCGAATCTTTTAAAAGTGTGTAAAAATGCACTGTTTTTAGCTGTTATTCAATGGAAACTTCATAATGTTTAATATCTGCTGTTGCACAATAGCCGTCTTAAAAAAAGGAAATGGTGGTTGACTTAGTGATTCATATTTTGTGGTTCTGAGCGCAAAATAGCAGTGCCGTATTTGTAGTTAAGCGCCTCAATTTGGTTTAATGGTCATGCCGGTTACTTGATTTTTGGGTCCATATCTTTAAAAACTTTGACTCATACTTATGACCTTTTCAGGGATAATTGCGATACTCCATCTTATCTTAAACAAAGAATAAGTCGTCACATGCTTTTGTTCAAAACTTATGGCGCTTGCCACCAAGTTTTTGCGTTTTTTTTTGGGACACACGGTAATTATATTTACCGTATTTTTGGTAGTGTAATTTCGTTTAGTTATTTAGTTAGTTTGTGTGTAATGTATTCAGTGTAAAATCTGTATCAACTTTTGTTATTTTAGATATTTAAAACTTTTGCTATTGTCATAAAATTTGTGATTGTGAGGTATAATAATGATAATAAAAGAAACGGTTTCTTCTGCGGAATCTTTGACACTTTGCCACATTTTGACTCTCTAAAGTATGTTTTACAACAAATTTGTAGGTTCAAGACATCATTAGACTTAAGAAAACATTATGAGATGCAATATAAAATTAACAAATTAATTGGTATTGGAAAATGTGTATGATTTGAATTCAAGGCTAAACGGTTGTTTGAAGAAAATAGGCCAAAATTTTGCGGGCAGTGTCGAGGCCCAATTTTTTTTTGCATGGGATAATAAACGATATTTAGAAATTTGAAAATTTTCCCAAAAACTAGGGTTGGATTTTACTCGGATGGGTCTATATAATAGGGTCAGTAAGGTTTCTACAGAAGGGGGCTACTGGAAGCAGATCAGGACATACCTGTGTTTGTGGACAGCACCACAGACATGGAACATCTTTGGCCTGCCCACTGCTGGAGCAAAAAATGCACAAACGAAGGACCTTGACGGGGATTCAGTTGAAGCAGCCAGCAAGTTGGACCCATCCTATGGCTGGATTTCATATTGAGAAACACACAGTGTTTGACCACGATAAGAAGAAGTACGGTAATAATTAAGGCCAAGATCAGGGGTGGATTGTGGATTATGTAATATAGCTCAAACCATTCCTCAGGTAACCAGGAGTATAAAAAAAAAAACGTCCAATTGGGTAACATGCGTTGTGGTGCCTCCTATTCAAGATATTTGGGAAAATAGGCTAAAGGTCCATTTAGGGGGCTTGTGACTACAGGTACTTGTCGGGTCGTCCATCAATCAATTCCCGATACCATGCAATGCAATGGAGTTCACTGCTGAAAACACCCCCCCCCCCCCCCCCCCCCCCCCCCCCACCCCCCCCCCCCCCACCCAAAAAAAATACCCCCCCCCCCACCCCCCCCCCCCCCCCCCCCTCCCCCCACCCCCCCCCCCCCCCCCCCCCCCCCCCCCCCCCCCCCCCCCCCCCCCCCCCCCCCCCCCCCCCCCCCCCCCCCCCCCCCCCCCCACAAAACATTGCTAATCTTAGCTCTTCAGACAATTTTTGCTGAATGTTTCAACCATGATGATGTTGATATATGACAATGTTGTATTCTATTATACCCTTCCCCAGCAATCTGTCTCTATTTTTTGCACTCCCGAGGAAGTTTTTGATCATCTCTTCTTCAGAACTCGTCATCTGCTGCAGGTTGTGGATGGTACCTCTGGTTGCCATGCTTAAAGGTAATACCCTTCTTATCTCTCCTATTCTCTTCTACATTTTCAATCTTTCACTCTCTTCTGGCAAATTTCCGTCTGCATGGAAGAACCCGCATCATTCCTGTTACAAATCGGGAGGACAAAGCATCCATAAAATAACTAATCTCTCCAACTAATCATCTCCAAAATCTGGAAAAAATCATTCCACAAACATATTCTCTCTCACCTTAAAGACAAAGAATTTGCTCAACGAAGACAGTTGGTTTTCTCACTAACTCCGCAACCACAGATGCTCTCTTCACAGCCAACTCGGACTGGCACAATGCCTCGAAGCACGCTATGATGTGGCAGTTGCCCTTTTGATATGGCAAAAAGCCTTGAAAAAGTTCCCCACAGGCTTCTCAAAAACTTTTTGCTGTCGGCATATTGGTCATTTTGTGTGGCTGTGCTCGTATTCGTACTAAACGTTTCCAGTGCGTGTCCGTCCTTGGCTGTACTTCTTCCCTTGTTCATGCTCTTTCCAGGGTTCTCAAGGCTCTGTATGGGGCCTCTCTCTTTCTTGATCTTTATCATCAAATGCGACATTGGATTTAAGCAAATTTCCATACATATGTCATACTTTGTTAGTCATACCCATTTCAAATGGTATTTGCAGCTGTAGGTAGTGCTTTGGTGGTCTCTATGTGGCATAGTACCCATTTTGAAAAGTATAGTATTGTTTTTTATGGATTTCAAATTGTAGTGTTCAGGCAAGAAGGTAACCTGATTGTTACAACACAACCTTACAACGGATAGATTTTCTCTAAACTACAAGACACTTTATGGTAGCAACCAGCAGTTAAGTGGGAGGCCAAAGGGCTTTGGATGCGTAGCCCAAAGGGCGTGGCTACTTCTACAAAAACAATGCTGAGGGGAATATGGGCAAGCAGACACGGTCGTCTGCATAACGCACTCAAGATTCATTGCTTCCAGTGTTTAGTGTGTTTATTTGCAGTAAGTCTCAACAGTTGAGACAATATCCCTTAGTTCTGAGATGTAGATCCTTCTGTGATATGTCCTTGGTTTAATTAGATAAGCTGAAGATAGCAAAGGAGTATGGGAGGCAAGGAAAAGCGGCACGTTAGCGTGTCCTCCTTTTGAAAATGGTGCTATGTCGTATGGCATCTCCGTTAAAGTGTTCAGTTGGTCTTCCAAAAATGACGAAAGATTCACCATTAAGGACATTGCCTAAAAATCATGAAAATCGTCAACTGCTAATATCTCAGCCACGGAACCATGCATGGGTGATCTTAAAAATATCCGATTTTTAGTATATGGAACTAACGTTACCCTTAAGTAACGTATCTGTCGAAACGTATCTGTCGGGCCTATTTCTTAGTGTGCTCTCTTGATTGAAAGTAAGTGCTTCACCGACGTGTCTCCTATACGTTATCGGTATAACCTTATCTAAAGAAATGGGGTGCGTATTCGACTTTATGTTCCACGGTCATATTGCAAGAGCGTTAGCAGGGAGGAGAGGTAGTCGTATCTGGCGTGGTATGAACGTAACAGGAGGGATTCTTTCATTACATAGGGCGGGAATTTTACGTTTGAAGACCAGATTTTTACGCAAAACATGTATAATATACATGGAATCTAGATGATTTCCCATATTGGGAAACATGGTATTCAGTATTTTTTAGCAATGTTGTATCTAATTCGATTATGGTAACGTAATCTGTCTGCAATATGGGACATGCTCTCATGAGAACCCTGCGCAAACTTAATAATCCAATATTATCATGTTTTATACTTGACAATTAGTGCATACTAGAGGCTGGTTTAAAAACTGCAATGGGGGCACTTGTTGATATGCGCTCATTGTAACGAGCAGGTACACATTTTAAAAAACGCATTTGGGCTGGCGACATGTCGAAAAGCAAGCATTATGCATCTTTAGCCTATTGCTTGATACTTTCTTATCTGGCGTACAACATTTAGTCCGGATCATTTTGAAAACATAACTCAAGTTATATTTAATATCATAAACATCAGTCTTAAAGGCAAAAACCAGCTTTCAACGGGCATGGACTATGAGCGACACTTTTAAAAACGACTTTTGAACACTTATAAGGAGAATGGACCTTATGGAAAATCAGTGTGGAACACAATTATAATTTAATTACATATAGACAAATGAAGATAGGTTGGCCTGCTTGAAGTGGGCTAAAACAAATAATCGTCCAAGATAGCTGCCACAAGGAGAAGTTTGTAACTTATTGTTAATAATACTTTAAATGGCAAATTGTTGGATAAGAACCTGGTGACATTTTGGGAGCTCAAAAAAAAGAATTTATGGCATATATTTTTTGGCAAAAGATGGAAACACCGTAAGTTATATACAAACGGCCTTCATACAAGGAAATTCGTGAATTCAAGTTTAGGCCAATCTTTATTTTAACATAACAGGCAATGATAACAGTATCTGTCATCATTGTTGGATCATTGTCATCTTCGTATCATCATGACTATCATAGAACTATCTTTGGAATGTCCGGTCATTTTGGATTGGACTTACTGTGGAATCACATAAGTGGCCATTTTGAATAGACAGTGGTTTTCTTATTATGCCCAATACTAGTAACTCAAAAGTAAACATATTCTTAGCAAAAAAAAAAAAAAAAAACATAAAAAAATTCTGTGAAATAAAATTTAAAGAGCTGATTTCAACTTGATTTGGGTAGGTAAAGGTGTCACAAAGTACCAAAAAAAGTGGGTTATAGTAAGGGGTGGGAAAATTGTTTTTTGGGAGTCAAAGTCAATAACAGGTGGTAAATATTTGAAATTGATCCACTCATGTTGAACAGTATACGCAAGTTAATAGTTTATCATAAGGATTCCAAACAGGTATAGTTGTACTATCTGGGGGCGAAAGTTTTGGAGTTATAGGCTAAAACAGCAAAAAACTCAAATAAAAACGGTCATTTGAAGTTGTACAGGAGTGAGTTCATTCAAACATAACCGGTAAGTGAAAATATTACAATTTGGTGAGTTTTTCGACGGTAGAATTTCACGTATGGGCGCTTGTGGCAGAAGTTCAGAAGTAACTTTGTACAACTAAACAATCGGTACATTGAACTCCTTTCATAACAACGTTTCTCAAGAGTCTGAAGTGAACGGACATTTTAATATTATTTTCACTAGATTTTTAACAATTACTGGGTTAACAAAACAATCACCAAAAATGCCAGCTTATTTTCTTACAGTTCGTAGATCCACAACGGATTAGGACGGGTTTTGATGGGGTTTTCGGTATTTTCTGAACATAATTCTCATAGTGACAACAACACTTGCCAAAAAAAGATAGAAATTGAATGACTAGCACTTCCAAAAAAACCCGACAGTCAAGGGGGTCACCAAACACCCGGTCAAATTACAAAGTTTGGGACGGCTTTTCCCCGTAGTCACTGCATCGACCGCGGCAAAGAGATATAGACCACCCTTACATCTCCTAGTACTTTTCCCATTCAAGCCCTGACAAGACTTTTTAATTTTCTACGCTCGATTTAGCAATTTCCTTACGATACAATCAGTCCGTTACCCTGCACCTATCCCCAGAACCCTTTCTCCTTTCCCATGTTCGACCTTGCTCTCCGCGCCCAGCTCTCTTCCTCCCCTCCCCCCCCTCCCCTTCATCTCCCCTCCTCGCTCCTTCCCCATCCAAGTCGCTGTCGCTTACCCTCCCTTATTCCTCACCCTACTCACCCCACCTTCTCTTCCTGTAACCTCTTTCTTTGGGCAGCTTTTTTCCCCTTCACCATTAGCCTCACTTCCCTCTCTCTCCCCCACTGGAAGTTGCGCCTGAGTGCGCACGCGCCAGGGGCAATGATCTAGCAACCCTGACTTCTCTTTTTGCACGCTCTAGCCAAAGTGGGCCTGAGAAGTTTGCAAACTTTTTAGCGGTTTTTAGCTTTTCTCAACGAATTCTACCTAACTACGTGTTTCTACGCATTTTTCTCACCCATTTCTGGTTCGGTTTTTTGCATACTTTGAGCCCAGTCCACGTTTGTTGCAAAAACTGGTCTGATTAGGTGAGTCAGTGTGGACTTCCGCGGGCGTAAAGATGGCGGCTAGTTCACATGTGTGTTACAAGCGTCTACCTCGGGTAGACCCCTTCGTGTAATTCCCACATTCATTCTAGCGCTTTGAGTTGGGGAGCTTATTGTGCTAGATGGTTCCAGAATATTTTATCTCGCTTTTTCATCGACTACTTTGCTGTTTTTCGCTGTCAAATGTCACCCGCTATTCAACCGGTAAGGTACAGGTACAGCGCCATTAAGGTATAGTCGGCCATTGGGCAGAAAGTTCAGACTCACCTTTCGCGGCCTGCATGGTACACTATCGGAGAATGGACCTTATGGAAAATCAGTGTTGAACCACCATTATAATTTAATTTTTTACAATAGACAAATGAAAATCAGGTTTTGCCTTATTGAAGTGGGCTAAAAAAATAATCGTTCCAAGATAGCTGCCAAAGGAGGACATTGTTTTGTTAATTATTGCTGTTAAATAACTCTTTATTTGCAAATTGTTGGGATAAGAACCTGGTGTGACATTTGGGAGCTCAAAAAAAGAATTTATGGCAATATTTTTGGCCAAAAGATGGATGGAAACACGTCAGTTATATACAAACGGACATTCCATACAAGGAAATTTCTTGAATTCAAGTTTAGGCCAATCTGTTTCACATAACAGGCAATGATAACAGTATCTGTATCATTGTTGGATCATTGTCATTATTCGATCATCATGACTATCATAGCTATCTTTGGAATGTCCGTTCTTTTGGATGGATACTGTTGATCAACATTCAGGGGCCATTTGAATAGACAGGTGTTTCTAGTCTTCCAATCCTTAGTAACCCTCAAAAGTAAAATATTATGAGACACAATCTGTGAAAAAAAATTTAAAGAAGCTGATTTCACCTGATTTGGTTAGGTAAAGGTGTTGTCAAATTTACCAAAAAGTGGAGTTATGTAAAGGCGGTGGGAAGGGGAAATTGGTTTTTGGAGTCAAAAGGTCAATAACAGGGGTCAAATTTTGAATTGATCCAATCATGTGAAAGTATACCAAGTACTAGTTTATAATAAGGATGTCCAACCAGGTATTAGTTTGTACTATCTGGGGGCGAAAGTTTTGGAGTTATAGGCTAAAACAGCAAAAAACTCAAATAAAAACGGTCATTTGAAGTTGTACAGGAGTGAGTTCATTCAAACATAACCGGTAAGTGAAAATATTACAATTTGGTGAGTTTTTCGACGGTAGAATTTCACGTATGGGCGCTTGTGGCAGAAGTTCAGAAGTAACTTTGTACAACTAAACAATCGGTACATTGAACTCCTTTCATAACAACGTTTCTCAAGAGTCTGAAGTGAACGGACATTTTAATATTATTTTCACTAGATTTTTAACAATTACTGGGTTAACAAAACAATCACCAAAAATGCCAGCTTATTTTCTTACAGTTCGTAGATCCACAACGGATTAGGACGGGTTTTGATGGGGTTTTCGGTATTTTCTGAACATAATTCTCATAGTGACAACAACACTTGCCAAAAAAAGATAGAAATTGAATGACTAGCACTTCCAAAAAAACCCGACAGTCAAGGGGGTCACCAAACACCCGGTCAAATTACAAAGTTTGGGACGGCTTTTCCCCGTAGTCACTGCATCGACCGCGGCAAAGAGATATAGACCACCCTTACATCTCCTAGTACTTTTCCCATTCAAGCCCTGACAAGACTTTTTAATTTTCTACGCTCGATTTAGCAATTTCCTTACGATACAATCAGTCCGTTACCCTGCACCTATCCCCAGAACCCTTTCTCCTTTCCCATGTTCGACCTTGCTCTCCGCGCCCAGCTCTCTTCCTCCCCTCCCCCCCCTCCCCTTCATCTCCCCTCCTCGCTCCTTCCCCATCCAAGTCGCTGTCGCTTACCCTCCCTTATTCCTCACCCTACTCACCCCACCTTCTCTTCCTGTAACCTCTTTCTTTGGGCAGCTTTTTTCCCCTTCACCATTAGCCTCACTTCCCTCTCTCTCCCCCACTGGAAGTTGCGCCTGAGTGCGCACGCGCCAGGGCAATGATCTAGCAACCCTGACTTCTCTTTTTGCACGCTCTAGCCAAAGTGGGCCTGAGAAGTTTGCAAACTTTTTAGCGGTTTTTAGCTTTTCTCAACGAATTCTACCTAACTACGTGTTTCTACGCATTTTTCTCACCCATTTCTGGTTCGGTTTTTTGCATACTTTGAGCCCAGTCCACGTTTGTTGCAAAAACTGGTCTGATTAGGTGAGTCAGTGTGGACTTCCGCGGGCGTAAAGATGGCGGCTAGTTCACATGTGTGTTACAAGCGTCTACCTCGGGTAGACCCCTTCGTGTAATTCCCACATTCATTCTAGCGCTTTGAGTTGGGGAGCTTATTGTGCTAGATGGTTCCAGAATATTTTATCTCGCTTTTTCATCGACTACTTTGCTGTTTTTCGCTGTCAAATGTCACCCGCTATTCAACCGGTAAGGTACAGGTACAGCGCCATTAAGGTATAGTCGGCCATTGGGCAGAAAGTTCAGACTCACCTTTCGCGGCCTGCATGGTACACCATCTGATTATGTGACCGGGGCGGTGTTTTGAGCCTCCAACCATTGCCTCCGTGGACTTACGGGTCTGCGGGTCAGTTATTGGTCTTCCCGTCTCCGGGGGCCCCTCTACCATTATTACGGCCGGGCCTTACCGTTCACGGAAAACTTAGACTGGTGTGACTCTTTTTTCAGCGGCCAGTTTGGATGTTTAATGGCTGAATTTTTACCGAGTAGTCTCTTTTGTCCCAACTAAACATCAGCGGTGCGGATACGGCAAGTTTTGTTCCATATTTCAACATGCCCCGAAACTGGAAGTACATGCTTTTCTATTGGAGTTAGGACTCAACCGAGTTTTTCTTCCTCGGTTTTACCTAGTTTGCGGTGGGCTACCACTACCGTGCAGCCGGAACCGAGCCTTACCATACGGGGAATTTAGGCCGGGACACTTTTGGTGGCAGTTGGATTTTTTATGACCTGAATTTACCGCTTAACCTCATTTGGTTTCGAACTAGAAAATCGGCGGTTCGATTATAACAAATTTCATTCCATATTTCAACATCCCGAAACCGGAAGTACATGTTTTCTATGGAGTTAAGGTTCAACGGATTTGTTCGCGGTATTGAGAGGGTATGACGGTTAACGGCTAGGATAGACTCAATTGTATACTAGGCTAATTGTACTTAGAAGAGATCTCCCGGTTCATGGACTCTTAAAGTTCCTGACTTGAGGTTTCTCTTCTTTGTCTTTCCCCAGATAAGACATGGATTTCGACTCAAGAGACCGAGAAGGGCCCAGCAACCAGTGAAGTCGGTAGGTTAGCAGCCCAGGTAGCAGCCGTCAAGAGCCACATCTGTGCCGAGGTCTCTGGATTCCTACCGCTCACCGCCGCCCGGAGAGTACCCACCACCCAACCGATACCCCGCTTTTCCACAGGCGGGAAATAACGTGGTCACCGCGGAGACCGTTCGGGAAGCCGAGACCACCGCCCCATGTATCAACGCAGGAGCCGTGACCGCCGCCAAGATCACCGCAGGAGCCGGTCCGGAAGCCGTGGCAGCCGTCGGAATCACTGCAAGAGCCGCTCCGGGAGCCGGAGCGCGATCAACGCAAGAGCCCTTCCTGAAGCAATGGCAGCCATAGGGATCACCGCACGAGCCGTTCGGGGAGCCGGAACCGCCGACCGGGATCACAGCAGGGACCTGCATCCGAGGCTACCGAATCTCCACCGATGGATATGGTCTCCCTGTCAGCGGGGCCCCATACCGTTATTACGGACGGGCCTTACCGTTCACGGGGATACTTAGATGGTGACACCTCTTCCAGCCGCAACACCACCGAGGGCGCAGGGATCGCCCGTGAAGAGACGGAATCAACCGCACAAGCCGGGGTCACCGCACGTAGCCGTTCGCGCAGCCAGACACAATCACCAATTGGATCTCCGCATGGTCTGCCCGTGTCTCGAAGCCGTGGTATAGCAGCTACGTCCGGATTACAGGAGGAGCCGCTCCTTGAGCCGTGGCAGCCGCAGCGATATTTACGACTGCCGCCAAGACAGACGGGATAGCCGAGACCACCGACGGAGTTAAATCACCCCGCGAACCAAGCCGCGGACTTCTGGGGACCCAGCGCGACCGACAGGCGACCGTGGACCGTCGGATGAAGCCGGTGATCTTATCAGGGCAGCCACAGACCCAACTCAGCCAGCGAGTACGCAAGTTAGAGTCACCCACAGCGCCGTCTTCTGGGTCCAGGCCAAGGTTCCTGAACCGCCTGAGTTTTTCCCGACGAGTGGGTGTTCATTGACGGCCATCGGGGACAAGAATTCTGCGGCGTTCGACCAACTCACGCCACGGCCTCCTCGGACCACCGAACTTAAACTGCTCAAGGCCAAGCGGAATTACAGCGGATCCATCAAGGCCTGAGTCCCGGAGGTAGAAACGATCGACACTAGGGGGAGTCGTTCACCATGATAACAGAGCCCTCAGTGGCACGGCTTCTTCCTTTTTAGCAGTGTGTCGAGAGGGGCACCCCGAATCCAGTGGCCTGAACTTCACATATAGAGATTGACGAGCGGGAGAAGCTAGCTTCAGGGGTAACAAGCCAGAGAGCGGCGCCCGTACGTACCACACTTATCTCCCTTCAGGAAGCTCGGCGACCGCTACCCGGGAAGAACCAAACCGGAAGACCGCTCCGGGCCCCACCATGGGACCAGAAAGGGGACGCCGAATTGGGCGGCATGGAGAAACCCTGGCCTGGGTGGTAATGCACATTTGAACGATTCCTTCCTCCCCTTCACACCACCTAATGAACGGGATGTCTAGGACCATGTCAGTTTGCAACGAGTGCAGGGAAGGGAAAAAAGCAACGTTCACTATATACACTCCGGGACCTAGCGTTCTGCACAGGGGGGGGAAACCGCTGCAGGGCTATCGCATCTCGCCTACTTGCGAAAATTGAGTACGGCCCTACGCACTCAACTCCTGAGCCCGCTTCGGCAGTTCTGGAGACGCACCTATAGAACCTGACCTCTTCGGGGGACACGTTCAAGGATAACACGACGGCAAGGGCGATCGATCAGGAGGGGTGGGGTCACGATTGTGCTTTCCCCTCCCCCTCGAACCTCCCCTAGCGCGGATTGGGGGGGAGGGCGGGATACTCATACACCGTTGTGAGGATGGTGGACTTCGAATCATGGGTTTGCACACACGAGATGGTGGATCCCCAAGGACGTGAAAAGCAGCACAAGCCCTTCTCAAGAGGTCGAGCAGCGCTCCAGAAGGCAGCGATCCTTCGGGTACCGTCCACGCCGTAGCATTCCCTCAGCACTGGCTGTCTCCCCTAAATGAATCCCGACGAGTGGACCGCCCAATCCTCAACACGACGTTCTTCAAGTCACGCCTATCAGCAGTTCTCAAGTGACTCATCGGAGCCGGGGAGCATCCACGCTTGACTTAAAGGATGCTGGACTTCCACTCTCCGATACATCCGTCACACAGGAAGTGGCTCGGTTTCCTATATCGACCGCTCGTTCTATCAGTTCCAGTGCCTCCCGTTCGGATTGTCGACAGTGTCCCGCACATTTGTAACACAGAGATTTTTAACTATTCAGTTAATAATTTACTTGCAGGACAGTACAAGTAGCGTGGGTAGCGGCCGGCTAACAGTACTTGACGCACGTGCGCCATTGACGCACGTGTTTCAAATCTTTTGTTGTTCGTGCACGCCTGCCTATACGTGACCACGACCTTGTTTGTATTGGACTGATGTACACTACAGCGAATACTGTGTGAGGTAGACGAACTTTTGCTTGTTTTTCGAGTATTGCGTTGCAGAAATTACGGCGAAATTGTGAAATGAACTTAGTTTGTTAACTGAATTTGACGGACTTTGGAAGTGACTAATTTTCTTGAAGTTGACCGCGACCTGTGACTCGACTACCCACTAAATACGTGATGGGACTACGCGGCAGTGTGACTGTGAGATTCGCGAGTGTACTGTTTTAGTTCGCTGACTTGTGGATGAGTTTCGTGGAACTTTTGCGTTTTAGCCGAGAGAGCTGTATCGCCAAGATGAGCCTTTTTGTGCATGCTGTCTTTGCTGCATGTGTTCTCTGCCTCTTCATGTTTCTCAGTGCCTGTAATGTCATCGTGTGAAGATTTTGCCGGACCTGGTTTGTTGCCAACTAAATGCTGTCAAGTACTGGTAGGATAATTTTTGCAATATTTATTTGCATGCTGCATGCTGAACTACTGGTTTTGGAGTTGAATTATAACATTTCCTTATGAGCAAAACATTTTGCACAGAATAGTTAAAATTCAAATTTTGACATGTACATGAATGCTGTGATTTTAATTTGAACACTGACTGAACTTGAATATTTGAAGTTAGAATATTTTTGTCTGACTGAAATTGAAGCATAAACATTTGTTTGATCAAACTTCTGTTTTAAAGTTTGAAATTTGAAATATAATCACATGTTAAATTGATATTTTGTATAATAGGAAAGAATTTTGTGTTGTGCCATCACCATACACGTATGAATTCGGCATCCTCGAAAGAATAAACTGCATATTTAGTGATGTGGTGGCAGAGTGCTAAATTCATCCTTACATCATATTAAAGCTGGGGTTCGTGTGACTTTCTACATGATTAACAGTTTATAGCTTAATATATTTCATATGAGATTTTGTATTGAATTGTTTTTGTATCGTATATACTTTCCATTTGCATTTTTCTGTATCACTTCATCGACTATCATGGCAGAACCTGATGAAGGTATACCAGTCCCTGACTGGGATCCATCTTATTTGCCGAATCCTTTCACTGGTAAAGATGGAGAAGATTTTAATATATGGTACAGAAAATTGGAAATAGTTATTGCTAATTATCCTCATGGTGCCCCAACTGTTCTCAAGGCTTTACCAAGTAGATTGGAAGGCAAAGCATTTAGTTATTGGGATCAATTGCCAACACATGTCAAAGAGAATGCAGAATTGACAAAAACCGAGATGCGCAAAGCTTTTGGTCAGGTTTCTCAAATTCAAAAGATAAGGGATTTTTCATATGCTAGGCCACATGTTCAGGGAGAGTCGCTAGAGATATATGCTGCTGCCATTAAAGAAATTGTGAATATGGCATTTACGGGAGATTATGATTATGGGGAACAGTTCAAACAAAAGGAAACTTTGAGAAGATTTATGTTGGGTTTGGAAAGCAATCTTCAAATGAAGTGTAAAGAACATGGACCGACAACTGTAGATGAAGCTGTAGAGATTGCCCGTAGGTTAGAGTTTGCTAAAAAATCAAGTGAACAACAGCAACCTCAATTTTCTTCTGATACTGTTAATCTCGTACATACATGTAGTGAACATAATGCAACTTCTAAAAATATTGAATCATTAGTTTCACAGATGGCAGCACTTACTGCAAAGTTGGACAAAGTTACAAATTCTGATGTAGGCTTGGGCGCTCACGCTTCTGATGAGAATAGGTCCACGTGTAGTGTGAATTCTATTCAAAAGAGTCAACAATTTCATGGGAATGAAAAACCATATAATACCAGTCATTTCGATGGCGTGGGTTCGAATCCCACCGCTGCCACCAGCTGTAACACGGAGATTTTTAACTATTCAGTTAATAATTTACTTGCAGGACAGTACAAGTAGCGTGGGTAGTGGCCGGCTAACAGTACTCCGCATTACAATATCTCAGACTCAGAAGATGTAAACAAACTAGTAGTATATCAGTTCAGCTTGCACTACGGCTTTATTCTTCACATATAAGATTGCTTGCTTCAACTCATAGCTCATAAAATAATATAAAGTCGATGCCAAATAATAGTTGATGAAAAGAGAACCCAAAGAGAGGTGTTCCCAAACCAAGATCGGGGTAGCAAGTCAGACCAACGTGAAGGATCACAAAACATGAAAACTCCCAAAACAATAAAAGGTTGCCAGTCCAAAATTACGCAACAGGCACTTTCTATTTTATCATCGGTCAATCCCCTCAGGGTTGCCAGACCAAAATTAATAAATCAATTTCCATTTTACAGTTCAGAAATCCTCTCACACATTCACCAGGATAGTGACGATTGTAGCAGAGTTCCTTGGGCGGAGAAGCCATTTGCCTTCGCCTACCTGGACGACTGGCTCATGGCAGCGCCTTCCAGGGAACAACTTCAGCACTCCTTCGTGGAGCATCAACTTTTTTGGGGCGACGCTGATCTTCAAGCGGGGAATAGCGTTCCCGACCGCCGAGCACATCCTCATGAAACTCAATTGACTACTGGGCTTCTCAGCCAGTATGACAACGGTGGTATCACGTTGCAGACTTCGCATGCAAGTAGTATAGCTGCTCGTCTATCGCAGTTCAATATTTGCCGAGACCGGAGCTTCAAGAGTACTCCAGACGTCCCACACGCCAAAAGAGCGATAGCGTGGTGGCATCTGCCGGATAATCTCCGCCGGGAAAACTACTCACATCAAGACCATCATCTTTCATTCTCAGGATGGACGCATCTAGAGCGGGTGGGGAACCCACGTAGGAGACACTCGCCTATCGGGGACTTGGACAAGGAAGTTGACCAAGCATCACATTATCACATTGGAGCTGTGGGCTGTTTATCTGGCGCCGAGGCAGACTCTCCATCTGGTCAAGGGA
>JAMKCH010040526.1:0-13896 GCA_023653785.1 Ophioderma brevispina | reverse complement strand
GTTACCTTCACACCCAAGATCACAACACAAAACCATTTTAACACTGCAACCATCCCATCTACGACCACACCCCAAAAACTAAACAACAAAAACCACTTTGTCCACGACGAACACCAAAATCCTAATCTTCCACCGCGGCACCATGACCGCGCCGACCGCAACCCGCCCCCCTAACCATACACCAATCATCTATCCCCTCCACAAAAAAAAAATAAATAAACATACACAAACACACCGTGACCGCACAATAGGCAAAACAGGCATTTCGACGCGGCAGTTGACGCGCCGGACGCATCACCCAACAATAGAGCCCTATCTCAAACAATAATCCACACATACAACAGATTCTAACACCCACAGACCACAAAACAATACCCTTTCACGACATCTATCTTTACACAACATCCCACTCTAAACACACAAATCTAGCGAAAAGAATGCCCTTCACAACCAAATTCACATACAATACAACATATAGCTATCTCTCCAAACACAATCAATTCATCAACAAAATTTAGCACCAAACAAGTCTTCACGCCCTAAAGACAAGATAGCAACTCATTGAGGACCACGAACAACCCTTCGCACAACTCCTTTACCTACACAAACTCACGCAACAAAACTCACAACTGTCACCCCTGCGAAGGGTATCAGGAATTACTCCACGTTATCAGTCCGTCATGGTGAATGAATGCAAATGAAATAAATCTCAAATATCTCTGGAAAACGAAGGGTTCTGTGGAGATTTTTGCATCAGAGGGTCATTACATGTTTTGTTTTGAAATTGTGTATATCTAATGGGTCTGAAACATATAGAACCTAGGAGAAAATTGACGTTTTTGTAGTACTTCGGTGCTCGCAAAGACAGAAAAGTGAACACGCAATCGCTACGGGCCGCATCCCTTTTTCCCACAAGCCTTTCGGTATTATCCAGTCTTGAGAATTTTAAAATGTGGTTGTCATTTGCGCCAATTTTTTGTTCAATTTAGAAACAGGATATACGTACTTCCCGGAAACCTAATCCAGAACCGGTCGGGGGGTTAACAGATTTGTAAGTTTTCTTCAAGCATTACCTATTTGACAGTTTCCATGGTGATATTAAGTGTGCCTTCACATTTGCTGGGGTCAGATCTACAAGATGATTTGTTGGAATGTAAGCTTTGGATTGAGGGTAGGTATCAAAAGTTAAAAGCAGTGATCTCTGATTTCTCAGGATAAACCAAAGTTTCAGTAATTTTTCTCGAATGCCTAAGCCTTAAAAAATCAGCATTATTCTTAAAGGTGCCTGTTCCAGTTTATGTGTATGTTCAAAGAAATGGATTTCAAAGCTGAAATTTAAGGCACAACTTTGGAACAAGTCAATATGGGTGCCTCTGATATCAAAATGGATACTAATTTCAGGTTAGGCTGAAGGTCCCAAAGACAATTGGAACAAGTACTTTAAGTATTTTGCATCAAAGTATAGATCACACCTGGAGTGATTAAAGCGAATACGCTGTCTTTATGTAATATAGAGAGGATTTAGTATTTCTGTCGTGACGACAGAAATTCAAAGCATGGTTTCTCTCATCAGGCTGATTACAATAGCAGGCAAGATCAAACAAGGTTTGCGGTTTTTTTGTACTTGTGTGTCTAATAAACTTTACAACAAATTCTCAGTAGGTGGTCTACAAACTGTCCAGTGCAAATTTGAGAGCAAATTTGTCATCTAACATATCTCCTCCTGTCACTTTAACCCACCTAAACCGCAATCGTTCTGATGGCTCATTTGAGGACACAACTAGGGTAGGCCTCTGAGGAACCAATCTAAATAGTGTTACCTATATTATGTGTAAACCATACCAACATTCTTACAGTATCTCTGATTTGACATTGTATGATATTACCTTCAAATGATGTACTCAGGAGTGTGGGATGTAAAACAGACTCGCCGTGCGGGAGGAGTGTCGAGGACACCCCTACAGCAACATTATAAATGATGGGAGTCTGGCCCAAATGCCAAAGACAAAGAGTGGGCAAATTTGCTGCGGGTGCACCATCATTTACATTACCTTCAAAGTAACCAATCAAAAATGTAGTGCTTAGATACCGATAGAGAGGCAGGGGGTTAATCGATGGCATAAGTTATGTCATATATTTCTCCCAATATTTCTTTGCATTTTATTCTCTCTCACAGATATTTTGAAAAGACCCAGATAATGAAGCAAGGAGACTCGCAGCACAGGACAATGGTTCTTGATGCAGAGTAGTGTAAAAAAGGTAATTACTCACTATTGAATATGTGCAAGAGACTGAAGTGCCAATTACAATACAAAAAAATCCCTGCAGTTAACTTTACGGTTATATTGCCACATTGTCAAGAGTATCTATCACCACCAAAAACAATAACTACTGTTTTGGACTCTATTATGAGTAAATCCTTGCCTCAGCCTCAAAAGGCTTGAAGTGTTTTGTGCATGAGGTTGTCAAAATGAACAGAATTTTGAGGCAGTGCTATGACCAAGACCAGGGCTGGTATTCTGAAAGGGAGACTAACTTAGACCTGGGTTTAAACCTGGTAGTCCTACAAGAGGCGACCTTTTTTCTTACAACATACTCTAAAAGTGTGCTGTAAACAGGCGGGGGGGGGGTGAGAAAATTCCTCATGGATGGGACTGTTCCAGCCCCATCAATGAGGGAATTTTCTCCCATTACCTTTAACTTTCACAGTATTTTGAAAGGAAAAAAAGGCCTCTCTTGTAGGACTAAACCCTGGTTTAACCCAGGTCTAAAGTTAGTCTCCCTTTCAGAATACCACCCAGAATTAAACCATAACACTCTGGAATGATGGGAAGGGACAGACAGTCGCAAAAGATATTGCAATTTGTTAATGTACAAAACGCAGGGGCATAATAGGGGTCACTTGCCAGAGGGGGAAAATTCCCGGTTTTGAGGGCAGATTTCACAGTTGGAGGTAGTTTTGATGCAGATTTTCCTGGCAGAAATTTTCTGATGAGCGGCAAAAAAGGGTTGATTTTGACATGATTTTCAAAAGATTTTTCTCCCCCACCTATTATGCTACTGACAAAAAGCCGTCCTAATGAGAACATCAGTTATTCGCTAAAAAAGCACTGTTGGCTTTCAAAATAAAATAAAAAATCCATATACAGTAAATGACGGTGTACATAATGTGTCTTAAATTTCTGATCCATTAATCAAATATTCCTTCCTTTGTGTTTGAGGTAATAAGCAATGGGAATAGTATTGTAATGGATATTAAAATTATTTAGTTCATATAATAGAGCAATTTTAGGTAATTTGAAACCCACAGAATGAGGAAGTTTTAAAACTTGGTAGTGTATAGGAATCGGGTTTCGGCTGCAGTGAGAAGGTGACGATTGTCAGTAGAAGGTCAATCCTTTGACTCAAGCCAGCTGCTGTATTATTTGCGACAAGTAGAAAGCGCTGAGTAACCTGAGAATAATATGCTCTTAACTTATTCACGCTTCTACTGTAAATGGGGAAAATTTTCGCGCTACATTATTTTCGCACTTTTCGCGCACTTATGAGCTAGCGCAAATTAAATAAAACTCGCGAAAATGTTTATTTTGTGTGTAGGTCTATGTAGGATAGCTGAAAAGAGCGAATTTAAAAACAAGCAAAAATGTTAACAATTACAGCAAACGCGAAAAATTACACGGCGGAAATTATCACTTTTACCAGTATTTTGAATTTGACCTGTCATCTTGTTTTCACTACTGTCATAAATAAAAAAAAACATTGTTTCATGTAGAATTTTAAAGGGTGGGTACATATGGAACTCTTTCAATTCCCTGTATTGTGATGGGCTGATTCAGGTTATGTTTTTTTCCGTTACAGGACACTAACCTACAGCCAGATGATACAAGACTGGAAACATGTGAACAGAAGGGTGCCATAAACTGTTCCAAGAATTGGACAATCTTATCCATTTGGCAGGAATTGGTGTGCAAATGAAGAATTTAGATATGAAAAGTGATCCATCTTTACCAAATTGAGTTGCAAATAACTAGCCAATTATAAAGAAAATGAGAAGATATGTGCTACTTTTGATAATTTTTTCAAGTGTTTTAACTTGAAATATTGAAAGTGGGTATCAAGTTAAAGCCAGCATTATGTACAACATGTTGGTGGGCTTATCTCAAAAGTTTGGTTGATCCTTAGTGTAAGCACGCACAGAATTTGTAAGTAAGGGTTAAAGTTTAGGGTGTTCATGGTTAGGGTTAGTGCTTACATTAAGGATCGATCAAAAGTTTTGAAAATGGTGTATATCGCTTTTCGAACATACACAAGTGTAGATGTGCATGTCCATATGAGAATGTATGGTTGAATTCATATTTGCTAGCAATACCGGAATAGTCCAGGAACCCAGAAAGTTTATTCATATAAAAATTACTGGAAAAGCTGACCTCATAGGCATAGGCATCAGAACCGGGATGTACTGGACGAGGCCCGTAACCAGGGAATGGGGACAGATTTCCCCCTCCTGGATTTTTTACAGTGAATTGATTTCTAGAAAGTCATCTATAGTTTGACAAAACCAGAATAAAACAAAGATTACCGCTGGCGACACAGTTTGACAACTGATTTGAAATATTTAGTCTACTAACTGCATTTTGCATAAATTTTATGAAATTTCATTGTGGGCAATATGATTTTTATTAAAAATCTAGTTTTCCTCGTTTTTCTATGGAGAAGTGGCATATAGAGCCAAGAGGGCGATATAACATACAAATCATGACCGTTGTAGGCCTATATGGCATGATTCCCGCAATGGATTTGTCTGATTTTTGCAGAAATAATAGCTTTTGCATATGCCTACTTACATCAGTTGTCAAAACTGTCGCCACTGCTTAAAATTGTTCCAAAAATAAGAGACAATTTGTATCGGGTCAAACAGCTGTGAGGAATATATCAAAGCAATTGCATAATAAAAAGGTGGTTTTGACACCAATAAATTAGAGCGCGGATTGTTGGCAGGGTTATTGCCAGTTTGTTTACAAACTAACCTAAACCTCATGCTCTGATAAAGGCAAAATAGAAAACATCACCAACGTGACTATTATTTTTAGAAAAATGTACTTATTTGTTCACAGGAAATCGTGGTTATGTAAATAATATATATTTTTGTTACCATGTTTTCATCGAAATGAATGAAGCGGACAACAAGACTAAATCAAATAAATTCATTCAGGAAAGTGTTGCCAATTTTGGTGCCCATGAAGCCAGTTTTTGGGCACCAAAATACAGAACACTTTCCTGAATGAATTTGCTGAATTCAGTGATTTTTTGTTTTGTGGTCAATACTTCAGTTATGTAACGAAACAACAAGGTCTGAAATATGCTAAAACTTACAGAATTGTTTAGTTAATCTTATCAAGCCTGCCAAATCATACGTGGATTCTCAGTTTTTCTTATTACTTGACACTTCGGAAGGGGATTTTAGTGTACGATTGCCGGTAATGTGTTAGCAAACGGCAACGTTGAAATTTAAGATGGCGATGACCTGGCAGCAGAAGACAGCAGCGTAAAGGCTGTCAATAAAAAATTCCACCTTTTGCGGCAATTTCGACAACACCCTCACCTATTTTTTGTTCCGATGATATTCCGCTACCTTTCTGTAAGGTTAGTTTCATGTAAAATGGTAGTTTACCTCACCGATATCCAGTGGTCACAACGCCGGCTTTCATAAAATCAGATCGTGATGCAGACGATGTAAATGTGACGTCATGGCTCGCTGAGTCGGCTTCATTTTCTCGCTGAGCAGGGTGCTCTAATTATTCAAGCTTGTTGTTTGGGCCAAAGTTTTTATACACAAGTTGAGACACACATGAACAGACATTTAACCCTCTGAGTACTACCACTTATGACATAATCTGATTGGCTCATTACAGGACACAACATGAGATAGCTCTCTGACCAACCAATCAAAATCTTCTGTATCTCTATGTAAATCATACCACCATTCTTACAGTATCTCTGATTTGCTCATTACATGATATTACCTTCCAAGTGACCAATCAAGATAGTGCTAAGATGCCTTGGATAGGCAGGTAGTGCCCAGGAGGTTAACAGTGAATGGGGAGCTTGGAATCCCATTGGTATATTACTATTAGTCCCAGTTACAATACACAGAATGTTAATGTTGACATTTATGGTTTAGGAAGAATAGTGTAACAGATCTGAAACAAAATACTGAACTTAGTAGGCATTTATGCAGTGTTCTGATAAAGCATAAGCTTTACAATAATTGCTTTGAAAACAAAACATGTTTATGATGACTCCTGAAATAAACAAAGTGTTATAATTTAAAAGTTAAATGCCGTGAAAACATTTGTATCATTGACCATGTTCTCAAAATGATTTTAAAATTATGCTGATCTTTAAAACCTACAGTAGAAATTATCTTGATTTCAACAAGATAAGGAGGGGGGAATGGTTGGAACACCATTTCCCACATTGCTTACCCGGCCTATAGAGTAAAGAGCCTACAAGCTCCTGTTATCACACAATCGAAACCCCAACCTTCCCCTTCAACCTAACCATCCCCAACCCCTATCAATCAATGTTTGGGAAATTGGCAATACTGCTGATGAAATACCCAATAAACATTGGATGGGAAGATGGGGAACAGTTTTCTGAAAATCATTCAAAGTTTTACAACAATTATTTCCAAGATTGTAGTAGATGAAATAAAGTATAAGGCTTAAATCATTTTTGTGGACCTCCAGCATAGCTGGCAGGACCAATCCGTTGTGCTTGTGTGTGTTTTTGTGTGTGTATGTATGTGTGTGTCACTAAAATGTTGGTTTTATGCAGCCTGCCATAAGGCAGGAAGACACATGGGATCACTTTGTCCACTGTTGATGTCTGTTGTTGATGTCTGTTGTTGTTGTGAAATTCTCATACTTTGATGGATTTAAACCAAACTTGGGTCACAGGTGCAACATGGCATCCCCCATTTGTTGATGAGGTCAAAGGTCACATACCAAGGTCAAAGGTCATGTGAGGTCAAGTTGTAAAATAGGCTGAAAATTTAAATTTGACCTCATTTGAAAAGTTGAAGTTCAATATTGGAACCAAATTACTTGGTTTATGGAGTTTACATGCAAAGCCTCATTTGTTTGAGGTCCAAGGTCACATATCAAGTCAAAAGTCATGTTAGGCCTATCGTTCACAAACCACAATGGAAGGCGACACAAGCGTTCCGAGGACCGATGTATATTTTTTTATTATTCAGGCAGCCCACGGCTTATATTCTAGTTAGTGTGACAGCCGAAACTGGCGAAAATTCTAGTTGTCTCATATTTTATAAATGATGGCTGTGTTCTTCTTAAACAAAATTTGTATTAAATTGCCTTGTTTCCTTTGAATTCTTATTTTCTGTGCATAATTTTGAGCAGGTGCAGGCACTGACATAGAGTTCAGCTATGATTTGAATTTATGGGCATGAAAATTCAAGGACTCACTTCTCACTGTATCACAGTCAAAATACACTGTTGTAAAATCTTATGGTATGGAAATCTGGCTTTATGGCACCCAGATAGCACCTCCGTGGATAAACAAGAAAAAAAGGGGCTTGTCCATGTTAATGTTGCACAATGAACTTGTCAGTCAAAGTGTCAAGATTTCAATGAGGGTGGGGGGGTAAGAAACCTTTATTTTCCGTCAGACATTCCCTCAATAAAGTCTCCACACCCTCAGATTATTAAGGTGGCACAATGGCATGAAAAAATATTCAGACATAAAGAAATGAACCCTTACTTTACCCATGGACATAATAGATAGAAGGACGAACAACTCGAAAACCACCAATTATCTAATGATTACCCATTCATCTCGACAAAAGCAGCACGTCGATGTGTATTCACTTGCATACCCGAACCTGTCCTGTGATTTTCCCCTCTCCCCCCCCGGGGGAAGAGTCATATCAACCATAATCTCCGTATACTACCATTCAAGCCTGACTAATGAATGCCTTTTCATTTCAACGCTCGCTTTAGCAATTTCCTCGATAACCCACTGGGTAAGGTTTGACGGCCCCTGAGTGCGCACGCGCCAGTGGCAATGATCTAGCAACACTGAAACGTTCTGGACATTTTTTGGTATGCTCTTTTCCTTTCCCCCGGGTTGACTCCACGGGCGGGAGAGCGACACCGTGAGCCCCGTCCTGTGCGGCGCAGCGGCCCAGACGAGGACTTCAATTGGGTAAAAGTGCTACTGGGAGCTGGGGCGACTGGGAGATGTGGAGGTTTTTGCTGTGATGACTATGAGTGATGTAGAATCCTTGCTGCCGTCGAACCGCTGCGTACTAAGGACATCTCGGGATAAACTGTTTGAATGTAGAAGAACAAGCCCAGCCCATGGCGTCCATGATATCTTGTTATAGAAGCTCCCGGAAGGAGGCCCAAGTATCCGCCTGAGATCTTACGGTCGTGAGCTCCTATGTGCGTCCCCGCAGACGAACCTCCGACTAGCTTGGCTCTTCTTTATGACTGCCACGATCCTCCAGCTGCTGAGATCTTCCGGTCGTGAGTCCTATGTGCTTCCACCGCAAAACGAACCTCCGTACTAGCTAGGCTCTCTTTATGACTGCCACGATCCAGCTGGCTAAGGTCGTCTGGAGGCCGGGCGAAACGCCTTCTGAGTTGTGAGGAAGGAGTGGTCGTGAGCCACTATAGGTTGCGTCTGCTGAGGAAAAAACTTCAAGGCTCTAAACACAAAAACTGGACACCAGGTCCTTCACGCGGGAGCCTGAAGCTTGTCGGAGATCTGGGAGGATGATCGGCTTTGGAGTGAAGTGAGGAGATTGATTCTTGGCCAGGTAGCCTGATCGGGGAGGAAGACGAGCGGCGTTCCCTGTGAGGGTGAGATGATTCTCTGCTATAGGCAAATCAAGGGTGTCCGATTATCGCGGCCTGATGCTGACTGCGACAAGTAAGAGAGTTCTTGGTGGTGTCCGCTAAGGACGCATGGAGAAGAGGCTCCTAAGGAGGACAGTAGAGATGCTGGAGGACTGAGGCAGGTCCCAAGCTGGCACTAGAGAGCGGATCGGGCGGCAGTTGATGCAGCATTCCCTTGATTCGATCATGAAGCGCTGGCGAGCTAGACACAGTGGATGTTGCAGTGATGCCTCCGCCCAATCCCAGATGGATGGCTGAGAGAGTGTTGCAGGGTCCACTTGGCGTTCCTGCCACGACCGTGCTGACAAGTCTGGAATTATAAATCCTCCTTGTTGTAGGTTCCTGCCTCTCAAGTCAGATGGGCGGCTGGGTGATTGAAGCTGGAGAAAGTGTTATCAATGTAAGTACTCCCGTGAACGGTAAGGCCGGCCGTAATAACGATTAGTGGGGCCAACGATGCAGGGAAGACCACTATACCATTCTAAGTATCGTGAACGGTAGGCCCCCAGACGTATACAGGTAGTGGGGGCCCCGATGACGGGGGCCAATATGGTGGTGGACGCCTGGGTCCACGAGCAGCATGTTCGGGAGCTGGGCGTTGAGGCGGCTTGCGAACAGGTTCACGTGGGGGGTGATCCAGCCTGTAGAGCCATTTGCATATTGGGGAAGAGGTGTTACTCCACCGACGACCCCGGGACTCTCGAAGGTCGCATTCCCGGCTGTCTTCCTCGAAGGGGCATCTGCCGGGTGGTTGTCTTCCCCGGGACAGAGGATGGCCGTCAGGGTGGTCTGATGAAGGAGACACCATCCAGGATGTATGTAGGCAAATGATGCGACTCCCGGATCCCCCTGCTTGTTAAGTAGGCGACGACCGGCATGTTTATCACCGGGCTAGGACGTGACCCCCCTTGACCAGATGGAGAGTCTGCCTCGGCGCCAGATTAAACAGCCCACAGCTCTAAAGTGATAATGTGTGCTTGGTCAACTTCCTTGTCCAAATCCCCGATTAGCGAGTGTCTCTACGTGGGATCCCCACCCGCTCTAGATGCGTCCATCCTGAGAAATGAAAGATTGTCTTGATGTGAGTAGTTTTTCCCGGCGGAGATTATCCGACAGATGCCACCACGCTATCACTCCTTGGCGTGTGGGACGTTGGAGTACTCTCCCCTGAAGCTCCGGTCTGGAAAATATTGAAACTGAGATAGACGAGCGCCTGATACTACTTGCCTGCGAAGTCTGCAACGTGATACCACCGTTGTCATACTGTCTGAGAAGCCCAGTAGTCAATTGAGTTTCATGGGATTGCGCTCGGCGTCGGGGAACGCTATTCCCAGATGAAGATCAGAGTCTCCCCAAAAAAGTTGATGCTCCGCGAAGGAGTGGTGAAGTTGTTCCCTGGAAGGCGCTGCCATGAGCAAGTATCCAGGTAGGCGGAAGCAAATGGGCTTCTCGCCCAAGGACTCGGCTACATCGTCACTATCATGGAAGGTGTGAGAGGATTTTTGAACTGTAAAATGGAAATTGATTTATTAATTTGGTCTGGCAAACCTGAGGGGATTGACCGATGATAAAATTAGAAAGTGCCTGTTGCGTAATTGGACTGGCAACCTTTTATTGTTTTGGGGTTTTCATTGTTTGTGATCCTTCCCCCGGGTTTTTGGTCTGACTTGCTACCCCGATTTGGTTTGGGAACACCTCTCTTTGGGTTTTCTCTTTTCATCACCTATTATTATGGCATCGACTTTTATTATTTTATGAGTATGAGTTGAGCAAGCAATCTTATATGTGAAGAATAAAGCCGTAGTGCAAGCGGAACTGATTATACACTAGTTTGTTTACATCTCTGAGTCTGAGATATGTAGCGGCGTTACTGTTAGCTGGCATACCCACGCACTTGTACTGTCCTGCTAGTAAATTGTTAACTGAATAGTTAAAAATCTCCGTGTTACCAGCTGGTGGCAGCGGTGGGATTCGAACCCACGCCATGCAAAATGATGGGTTATATGGGTTTTCATTCCCATAAATTGTTGACCTCTTTTGAATAGAATTCACACTACACGTGGACCTATTCTCATCAGAAGCGTGGCGCCCAAGCCTACATCAGAATTTGTAACTTTGTCCAACTTTGCAGTAAGTGATTGCCAGTCTGTGAAACTAATGATTCAATATTCTTAGAGTTGCATTATGTTAACTACATGTAGTAAGAGATAACCAGTTCAGAAGAAAATTGAGGTTGCTGTTTGCACTGATTTTTTAGCAAACTCTAAAACCTACGGCAATATCTCAGCTTCATCTCAGTTGTCGGTCATGTTCTTTACACTTAATTTGAAGTTGCTTTCCAAACCCAACATAAATCTTCTCAAAGTTTCCTTTTGTTTGACTGTTCCCCATAATCATAATCTCCCGTAAATGCCATATTCACAATTTCTTTAATGGCAGCAGCATATCCTAGGACTCTCCCTGAACACGTGGCCTAGCATATGAAAAATCCCTTATCTTTTGAATTGAGAAACCTGACCAAAAGCTTTGCGCATCTCGGTTTTTGTCAATTCTGCATTCTCTTTGACATGTGTTGGCACTTGATCCCAATAACTAAATGCTTTGCTTCCAATCTACTTGGTAAAGCCTTAGAACAGTTGGGGCAACTCCAAAAGGAGGATAATTAGCAATAACCATTCAATTTTCGGTACCATATATTTAAAATCTTCTCCATCTTTACCAGTGAAAGGATCGGCAAATAAGAGGGATCACAGTCGGGACTGTATACTTCATAAGTTCTGACCAATGATAGTCGATGAAGTGATACAGAAAAATGCAAAATTGTTTTTTTTTTTTTTTTAAAAAACATTCAATACAAAATCTCATAAGAAATATATTAAGCTATAAATTGTTAAACATGTATAAGTACACGAACCCCCGCTTTAATATGATGTAGGATGAATTTAGCATATGCCACCACATCACTAAATATCGGTATGGCCATTTTGTGACCCGGGTCCTGTGACCTACCCTATGTGACCAACCCAATGAGACATTAAATCTCGATTAGCCCGGTTTGGTAGTTAAACGGGATGTAGCTGTGCAATAGGTTTGAGCGGTCTACAATCAAAAGTTAGCATCGGAAAAACACATTTACGCGCAGATTTTGGGTCACTTTTATAAACTTTATTTACACGAAATGAATAAACTTATGATTTAGAAATTAACTTTGTACATGCCCCGATGCCTGTTTAAAACTATTCTTCGGGCTTTACAACTAGTATCTCATTTAGTGTCAAGGGGACATAAGCAAATTTATTTATGATAAAACATTAACTACTTGAGATCAATTTCAATTATGCAAAATATGCTCTGGAGCAATATTAAAGACATGCTCCAGGAGCTATAGAAAAATGCTCCTGGAGCAGTTTGACTTAGACTATTTCCCCAGAAATATTTATGCTCCAGGACCATATTCAAATATGGTCCTGGAACTCATATGGTCCAGGGGCCATATTATCGGCCAAATCGCAACAAGCTAACAGATGAGATGCAGATGCAGACCGTCTAGTCTATAGCAGCGGGCAGTACATGTGTGGACATGCCATTAATAAGCCGGATTTTTTGACTAAAATTAAAAAACAAAAAACAAACAAAACATTTTAGACATGACAAACAATTTAATCGTGTGAGCCAAGTGTAGCCGACAACATCATCGGCCCTTGTCCCCCGTAACTCTTTGGAAACGGAAAATCGCAGTGCGATCAAATCAAGGGCAAGGGCCGCCAAGGGGCGGCTGCCGAATTTTGACTCGACCTGTGTGAATTAATTCCCTTCTTGTTGATCTAAAATGTTCAAGCTAAAAAAACCACACAAGGGGACGATATTTTTAATTTATCTCACACAACAAACAGACCAATGATTGGGGCAAGACTCACTCCCGGTACGCTGGCGTTGACTTCCACGCGCCATTAATGATGAGGATTTACGCGCGAAAAGTTTAGTTGCATATAGTGTTCCTTATATGCCACTAAACATGTTCAATAGACGACGATTAATGTTAGGTTCAATATATACTACAGAAGACTTGATTGTGAACGAGACTAACATTTAACGATATCGCCCACGACAATCGACCTAATCGGAAGAGTACCCAATCGAGACATTAAAGTTCCCGATTGGGGGGGGTCACATAGGGTAGGTCACAGTGACCAGGGTCACAAAATGGCATTCGACCTAAATATGGAGTTTATTCCGTCGAGGATGCCGAATTCATACGTGTATGGTGATTTTGTGGCACAACACAACATTCGTTTCCTATTATACAAAATATCAATTTAACAGGTATTATATTTCAAATTTCAAACTTAAAACAGAAGTTGACAAACAAAATGTTATGCTTCAATTTCAGTCAGACAAAAATATTCTAACTTCAAATATTCAAGTTCAGGGCAGTGTTCAAATTAAAATCACAGCATTATGTACATGTCAAAATTTGAATTTTACTTATTCTGTGCAAAAGGTTTGCTCATAAGGAAATGTATAATCAACTCCAAACCAGTGTCAGCAACAGATGCAAATAAATATTGCAAAAATTTATCCTCCAGTACTTGACAGCATTAGTTGGCAACAAACCAGATCCGGCAAAATCTTCACACGATGACATTACAGGCGCTTAGAAACATGAAGAGGCAGAGAACCCATGCAGCAAAGACAGCATGACCAAAAAGGCTCATCTTGGCGATACAGCTCTCTCGGCTAAACGAAAAGTTCCACGAAACTCATCCACAAGTCAGCGAACTAAAACAGTACACTCGCGAATCCAAACATGCGACGCCCTTCAGAAAGGCGTCATCAGTCACACTGCCCGCGTAGAAAAAAAAAAAAAAAAATACTCCATCTCGATTTAGTGGGTAGTCGAGTCACAGGCGCCGTTCAATTCAAGAAAATTAGTCACTTACTGCATAAGGTCCGTCAAATTCAGTTAACAAAATTA
>JAMKCH010040525.1:0-13873 GCA_023653785.1 Ophioderma brevispina | reverse complement strand
TACAAGCGTTTTGATTTGTCATTACTTGAACTTTGTATATTGGAACTACGGAAAATTGCTTCTACATTAGAATTTCTAGTACCTTCGTCGATGTGTTGACTGTCTGATTTGGCTTGTACTAGGATCGCGTATATCTGTTGTTATTACTTCTGATACGTGTTTTAAGTTGATCACCCGTTTGTCCCATATAATGTTTTGTGACAACCGGTGCATGTAATCACATAACAAGGTTTTTTACTCAAGAAGTGGTTCAAATTTACATTTAAAAATATTTTTAGCATAACTATATATGAAATAAAAATACCATGAATTGCCAGATGCAAAGGTGCAAACGAGAGATTTCACAAAATAGATGTCCAAAGAAAAATAAGCAAGTGGTGATTTTTGCCCTGATGTAAAACCTTTCTACAAAAATAAACCCATCTGAAGATTAAGCTGAGAAATGTTTTCTTTTGTATAAAAAACTTGAAATTTCTAATTTCGTATAGGGCAAATACGAAATTCAGCCTAGGTTTGTATTGAAATATAGCAATCATAATCACCTTTTTTCTTACTTTTAAGACTTTTCTGTCAGTCGAAATACAAGGTACGAAATCTATGGAGTGTCTATTCTATAGAAATGACGATATGACACAATATTGGGTGCCTCAAAATCTCTCGTTGCACCTGGGTGTTTTGAATCCGTTTTATCAAACACGGTGTTTTAATTGCTTTAATTAAAGACTTTTTGTCAATTCGACGGCGATTGCGTATGCGTATAATGCACATACGCGTGCGTACTAATTAAACGCAAAATGCGCAAACAAATCAAAGCCACGCTGCACACCGTCCACTATGCGATAATTCTTTTGTAAACATTCGCATCTGTAAAGAGTAATAAATGAAACTGCAGTATGTGATTTTCTGTGTTATAACTCCATTTATTGTTGACATTTTACATTATATCTATATATATATATATATTTATATATATATTTATATATAAATTTGTCGATGATACATTCCTGGAATAGCTGTCCGCTAACTCAGAGTTTTTTCAAACCCTCACATCGGGGTCATCATTCGCCTCTATGATCCCTTGTGAGGGTGACACTCTGAGTATGGGGGCGACAGCTATTCCAGAATGTCTATCATTTGAACATTTTTTATAACTCTTCCACTATGAATTGAGCACTCTTCTCAAAGGTAGTCAATCTGCAATTTTGTAGCTATTATGATATATATATATATATATTTATATATATCAATATATTATAATATATCGATATATTATATATATATATATATAATATTATTATAAAGATTTTACCGTTCAAATTACGGTAAACCCCAATTATCAATAATCTTCACGCTTTATTACCTATCATCCTTCATGGCCTCCGTCCCAGCCGCAAGCGACTATGGATAAAGCGCTCACATTAAGTCACAGGTTAGGTAAACAGCGACGTCTGTGGCTGAAGAGGCCCATCCTAGAGTGGGCAGTCCTCTGCCACAGGTGCTACATAGATGGAATGTACAAAGCTTGACTATCCAAGGATCTGTGCAGCATTTCCTTTTAGCTCGCTGCTTCCCAAACTTTCGATGATCTGTTGTTCTCCATGCTCAAGGTGTGCTTCACTTCTCCGCCAAAGTACGATTTGGCAGCAATTTTTCTCCCACCAATGTCGATGTTCAGGGTTACCATATCAACGCTTACCAATATACTTGTAGCGGAGCATGGGTCGACAACTTTCCTCTTGCCAGATGTAAGCTCACCATACAATGATATATTTCGGTAGACGGCCATCCTCCATTCGACGACTAACAATGGCCCCGCACCCCCCCCCCCCCCCCGAGTCCTGCGTTGTCCATAATATGTAATAGATGGTGGGGAGTCCAGGCGAGTCAGGATGCGTCTGAATTTGGCACCAAGTCCTTCCAAGTGACACCCAGAATGCGTCTAATCCAGCGCAGATGAAGCTGTTGAGTTTCTTCGCAGCATAGATTATGTGTCCTGTGTTCACTGCCTTACAGTAATGTGCTGATGATGCGTTGTAAACTGCTGCCTTTGTCTTAATGGAAGCTTCGGATTTTTCAACACACGCGCGTTGTAAAGCCGGGCAAGAGTAGCTGCAGCTTTACCAATGCTTTGCCGATTTCTTCTGCATCGAGATACAGACTGTTCACTGTGTGACCCTCAGTAGGTTAATTCCCGAACAACCTCAAGTGTGTAATTTAATCGTTGTGATGACAGTTGGTTCTTGAGCATCTTGGGCATGGACATTAGTCTTCTTCACAGACTTGTATAACCTTATACCAACATAAAATTACAAATTTGGAGCAGAAAAATTAAATAAACAGTGGCTAAAATAATATCTACACATTTGAAAAAATCGCATTTATACCTGACCGTTTGTTATTTTCCCGTAACATTACGGTTCTTTTGTAACTTAACTGTTTTTAATTAAGAATATTGAAAATCGTTTTAACCAACTAAAATGTGGTAAATAACGTTTATAAGTAACGTCCATTGAAATGCAAAATCTTATTTTCCCTATCATTTAAAAAAAACGTATACACACCATATATTTCATTTTGGCATCTCTATCAGTGAAGTCAATGTATGTTAGTGGATAAGTTTAGGACTGTAATCTTAAGGCCCAGATTCGAATCTATTAAGGTACATGTATTAAGTGTATTCCTGTGATGATTAAGTCCTTGGGGCATGAGAATATGTACATTCCAGATAAAAAAGTTGTATAAAACTGGTATAACTCCTTTATTTTTTTTTTTTTTTTTTTTTAAAATTAAATTGCCCTTTTTTGTTTTTTTCCTCAAATTGTTTGCCTGAAATATAACTTTTTTTAGCAACATGTGGTATATAAATGCAACGTTTGTATAATAATTAATGCCATAGCTCAAACAACGTGAACATAATGTTCATTTTGGTCAGAGGATTGTACTAACGTTTTTTAATTTATTAATATTGTTTGAACAATTCAAAAACCAACAATCACGTTGAAGCTGAGATTTTACCCCGTTATTTAACTTTCCCGCCAATGGTTTCGTATTTTTAACGGCTCCAGTTATTTTACGTTCTGGACGTTGTGAAGTCCCAGCTGCCAATCAAATCCCTGTTTTTTACAGGTTTATTTTTAACAGTTGTGGATATAAAAGATTCCATGATACACAAATGTTAATTATAATGTAAGTTGTTCATATTGTGGAGTTCTGAACATCAAATTGTGAAAATAGTCAAGAGTTCATTTCAGATTGTTACAGTGTAAAACAGTTGCTATAACTTAAAAGTAAAAGTGGAAGAAAAATGGTATTTCCCATTGTCTGTAGAATACAGACAATGGAAATAGAGGAATAGTTTTGCCCTCTGTTGTTACGTTATGTTCGTGGCCAATTTACAGGTCGAAGTGTAGTAAATTTAAGTGTTTTTTTTCATTGAGTGACTAGTGGCCTTTTTAATCCTCTTCCGGAAACAGAACTGTGATATAGTCAAATCTATTTCTTATTTTAATCCTTTACCAGTATTAGTTTGAGACATTTCTTACCAAATTTATTATTAGTTTGACCCCTGTAAACCTTAATTCAACTTAATTGTTGCTATTTTCACGATTCTCATTCCCCATTCCGTAACTTTCGTTAATGTAATTCGTAACTGACACACACAAACTATACTATTTTGAATCCTATAAACCAGACAAACAATTTGGTGTGCTTTCAACAAGATTGGAGCAATTTAAATACATCCCTGTGTAAAATTCATCGCCGCATCATCGAAGTATGGGAATCTGCGATTGCCCTATACACTGTTTAAAAATAACCTTAAAAAAACAGCATTTGACTTGGCGCTGGGACCACTACAGCCTAACGTAAAATAACTGCGCCGTAAAATACGAAACCATTTCGGGGAATGTAAAATAACGGCGTAAAATCTCGGCGTCGAACGTTATTGTTGTTTTTGACGTGTTTAAACAATGTTAAGAATTAAACCGTTACTACAATCCGATGACCACCAAATGTTCACTTTGTAGCTATGCCACCATACAAACGTTGTATTTCCGTTACCACATGGTTGTAAACAAGTTTATTAGGCAAACAATTTTTGAGAAAAAAGCAATAAACAAGAGAAAACGGGAAGAAATAAATATTTAAAACCAGTTTATACACTTGTTTTAATGTGGTAATGTACACATTCTATTCTAATGTCACCAATTACTTAACATATATGATAAACTTAATACAAGTACCTTACATAGAGTCATATACTCTTTTCGAACCGAGGGCCTTAAGATTACAGTCCTAACCTTATCCACTACACTACATGAATTTTATTGATAACAGATGCGAAAATAAATATATGTGTGTGTACTACTGTTTCAAATTTAACTAAATTATAATATAAAAAGGAGGACCAGGATTTTTTTAAACTATTTTTAAAAATGATAGGGGAAATCAGTTTTTTGCAACTCTCACTGTTTCATGACATTACTTACGACTTTATCTAACATATTTTATAGAACCCTACGTATCTGATTCATAGTTGTATTCTTACATAAAAACAGTAAGTTACAAAAGGAACGTACTATTCGGAAAATAATAATAAGCGGTATCGTATAGATACAACTTTTTTTCAAATGTGTAGTAGTATTTTTTTAGCCACTGTTTATTTACCCTTTCTGCTCCAAATTGTAATTTTTATGTTAGGTATATAGGTAATTAAACGTGAAGATTATTGAATACTTGGGTTTACCGTCACTTTAAAAGGTAAAGGTAAATCCAGAGATTTCCACCTATCCCTTTGCCATGAAAAACTAAAGTGTCATCCAAAGCTACTACATGTGCAACAGTCTACCCAACCTAGGAAACCAGAAATTCCAACTTCAAAGAACCCTGTCACCTTCCACTCTTCCCCCAAACCTCATCGTTCACCAATTGTCAACAACCTCAACGTATGACAATCCTCGTTATTGGAGACTCAATTCCTAAGAACACATAGGTCGCCGAATGTCAAACATTACAAGGGTTATTTAACCGCTGTATTCCAAGTAGTACTTTGGAACTTTTGCAAAAACTTGGCACCAGTATTTGTTGAGGAGGAACATCCTACTGCAATAATAATGCCTGTGGAACTAATAACATTCATTCGAGCCTTCCACTACTACTGAGTGTATATCCCTGTTAGAATCCCTTACAACTGCAATTTCTTCTACAATTCCCCAAACTGTTTTGATATGCATACTCCTCCTGACTACTCAACAGAACACTGGACATTCAGCCTGGATAACAGAATTATTCTCGTGTTAGTAAGTTTGCATTCCTCAGACAATTGGCAGTAATGTCCTGTAATGACACATAACTGAACGAACTGTCGCATGATTGACTCCATCTTAACAGAAAGGAACTCCTATTCTTTTGCAAGGAAGTTCAGCTCAACTATCGCAACTTAAGGAATTTTTGCAGAAACCAAGCGAATCAGACGTAAAATGAATTTGACCTGAACTGTGTAAGCTGTTTTGACACTCCCCATTTGAATTGTGTTCAGAATGCACATTTACAATCCTGATACAGGTATTTGCAGTGATAGTAAGAATTTTGTGTATAATGATGTGAAATCTAAAACTTTTCCTAAACATACCACATAGTAACTTGGGAATGTCTTGTAAAATTATTAATTGCAACTCTAAAAGGGGGAAGATGGTTGGTGAGTATGGGTGGGATAGTGGTATGTATCATGTGACAACTGTACCTGAGTTTCATTTTACATGTTTAATTCTCATAGCCAAGCAAAGTAAACTGGGTTTTGTGATACTTTTTTTTCCCTTCTTCTCGTAGATCTAATTGAACTTCTTTTTGCAGAAAATTTTATGACTATGATTGTTATTAAACAAAGGGTTCAAATTGCACATATCAATATTCGTAGTCTCCCGTAACAAGGTCGATCATGTAAGAGTTTTTATTACTCACCATGTATTGATTGTATGTTTACTGAGACTTGGTTAAATGATGTGTATAAATGACAGTTGAGTTTCTATTTATGTTAACCTTTAGTAATAGATATCGTGCACATGGAGCATGGTGGTGTTTTTGTGTTATACTAAAAGAAGGTGTGGTTATTCAATGAGAACTGATTTGCATAACAAGGCGATTAATCACTTGTGTAGAGCTAAGTGACCCCACACACAAAGCCTATCCAAGTGGTACTGTTTATAGACCAAACCTGACTCTTTCTTCTGCTGATTACCAATTTGACAAAGTTAGATTCAATTTTCCAAAACTCCACCACCTACTATGATAGGAGTGTGGTATGGTATGTTTGGGGATTTAACTTCATTATGTAAGAAACCTACTCTAAAATCACTTAACCTCTTGTTGCTTATCGTAAAATATAAAGCAGCTCATTCATGACTAACACTAGAATAAACTGAACTACACCAAAAACAATTCTGGATCTGGCTTTTGTTTTCCAAACCAAAATAAAATTTCATCTTTTGGTGTTCACAGTGTAGGGATATCTGACCACTCACTCATTAATTTAACTCGTAATAATAATAAAATAAAGTACCGCCACCTAAGATCTGAAATCAAGATGCTTTAAAAACTTTAATGATATGATTTTGTTGATACACTTAAGAAAATTAATTGGAAGCTGTTAACATTGCATTTGTTGACAGTGCCTACTGCACTTTTAGGGACTTGGTTTGATAATCTTTGTGATACACATTGTCCTTTGAGGAGAATATAGTCAAGGGCTCCACTTCCTGAGTGGATTACAAGCAAATAAGGAACTTTCAAAAGACAGGGACCACTACTTCCCCAAAGTGCTCATAAAACAAAATGATACCACATGACTGGGCAATGGCTAAGCAGTTAAGAAACCAAGTAAATAAACTTACATCAGTGAAAAGAATCTCCTGTAATATGCATTAATGATAATAATGAGCCTAGAACACCTTGGATTACAATTAAAATTAATTCCAAGAATACATCACCTTTAACTACTATTAAAACAATTCAGGTTTTATTGTTATGAAAGGAGATTGCAGATCAATTTAACTTGGGTATTTCACTTCTTTAGGTTAAAACTTTGGGCACTAATTTAATACTACTATTAATAATGAATAATACTATGTTTTGATAATTTTACTTCTAACCCCTGAGATTAACAACTAATTTTTCAATTTTGAATATATAACTCCCTGTGTTTGTATTTGATCGGATCTGTAACTTGTCTATATAAAGCTACAGGTATTGATAATGTTGGTATTAAAACTCCTCAAGTTTTCAGCACCAATCATTTGTTATCCACTTGCTCATAATGTTAACTTTTCTTTGATACTTCAGTTTATTTCCCATCTGAATTGGAAAAAAGCTAAGGTTACACCTTCGTCAAGGAGGGTGCAAAAGTGAGTTTACAACTATAGGCCCATATTCTTGTTCTTCTTTTTCTGTTCTTTTTCCGATTTTATTTTTATCACAAATTCTTGAGCGTGCTGTACATGATTAGCTTTACCATTCATCTTACGCATATAACATTTTTAAATCAGTGTCCGTCAGGTTGTTAGAAGAAACCACAGTACTAATACTACTCTTTTAAATGTAACTGATCATAACCTTAATAACATATAATAGGAAAGTAACTGGATCAATCTTCTTAGATCGAAGAAGGCTTTTGATACTGTAAATCATAATGTACTTCGTAGTAAATTAAAACTATGGTATCACACTGGTACTGCATAAATTGGTTTAATTCTTATCTAAAGAATCGATCACAAGCTTTTAATATTAATTCGGTACTTTCAGACTTTAAGAATATTGGGATATTGGTATATCAAGGATCATTCTTCTTGGTCCTCTTTTATTTATAGATTTTTGTGAATTCTTTACCGGAATCAGTTTTCAAATGCAAAGCGTATTTATGCATATGACACTACCCTTTTAGTCAGCTCATCTGACCTAATCACCCCTTCAAAATGAAGCCTTAACACAACTTGACTAACATTGCTCATTGGTTCAAGTCAAATACACTTACCCTTGAACAGAAAAAAAACTATTCATGTTGTTTGGAAATCAACAGACACTAAATAATTATAAAAATATTTCTGTAATGTATGAAATGTTTCTATGAAAGAGTCAATTCATACAAGTATGTGGGGTGTTTATTTTTGATCCGTATTTATAGTGGAGCAATCATGCCGATTATGTTTGCTCAAATGTTTCCAAGAGAATTGGTATAACAGGAGAATTAACATTATCTTCCTCATAACTACAGTCATAATATGCTTGCCACAGCTTGGGTCTGTTTCACTCATTTTGACACTGCAGTTCTGTTTTGGTGTCAATTTCAATACTGGGCACCATATGATCTTCCAAATTTTGCAAACGACTTGCCCGTTTCCTTTTGTCTTCAGACATTCGAAACTCGGTGGAGAAAATGATGAAAGACCTTGGGTTTTGACTAAGCTGAGGATAGATGGAATTACAGATTCTTACTTTTAACTTTTAACTGCCTTACGCCATTTTGGCTGATTATCTCTCCTCTTTTTTTACTTTTAACCAGTGCAACACATTCTAAGGGCACTCGTAGTCAGGCTCAGAACATGTTGATCATACCATCATGTAATAACAAGCTGGTAAAAGAACATTCCTGTACAGAGCAGCTGTACTCTGAATATCTACCAAAAGGCACACGAAGTAAGTTAGATTCCATGAAGTTGTTACTTTTTAAAAAAAAGTGCATAACACATGAATATCCTGTTTACATATTTTATAACTGAGATCTATTACCTACACATCTTTTTATGTGGATAATGTAATATGAAATTTTGTGTGTGTGATTGTATGCATATGTGGTGGTGTGTAGGTGTACAGCATGTATTGTGTATGTGTGCTGTGTACATTTTGTAGTGTTATTATGTGTGTGTATGCGTGTGTGTGTGTACCTGCTACATCTTCAAAGTGCTACAATGGTATTTGGTATGTATATATGTACAGAATATTAAATAGCACATTACATGTATATGTGTTTTATGGTAAGATTATGTTACCATATAACTATTTTTCTGTTATACTGTAGTACTGGAAATTATTGTTCTTATCAGGTCTTCCTGGGAGACCAATTACATTTGTATTGAAGGAATTTCCTGATAAATAAACGATAATAAATTAAAAGTATGGTAAAATTAGGAACATTTGTAAAGTGTACATGTATAGCCAAAGAGTGTTTTGGGACCCGTACATGAAAACATAACTTGTCCAAATTTCAGAGATCAGTCATCAAATGCAATTAAAAATGGCAGTTTTGTTTATTCAATGTTATTAATGCATACCTTTGTTTCCTTTCTTTTCTTCTTAATTGATCATAGTCACAATCAAATAAATACCAAATATGGCAAAGTGGCAAGGGAGTAAAGATGTGTAGCTCCAGTCTTGCGTTATAGCCTGGTAGGATTTTACAGGTAGTGTCGGGTATAGTGAACCAAAATCTAGAAGAACTGCTTAAGACTGCGATGTTCTTTCTTACCAGTTAGTTGAGCTCGATGCGTTTGTAAACAGGGAGGCAATGCATATTAGGTTGCCAGAAAGAAAAGGACCAGATTTTAAGGCTTTTGTCTCCAAAATGTATTACATTTATTCTCTAAATTACACACCCCCTACCACCACCAACCACCACAACAAAACAATAATAATTGCGAGGTACGTAATAATAGACAACAGAGCTGTGTGTTCATTGATGGATGGCACTTTAAAAAAGGCCCGTGTGCAGTATTATCTGAGTTAGGGGGGCTATCCCCCCTGCAAAGGACCTGAGATCCAAACTGTGGTGTTATAGTGTAGTGTTGGAAGATTTTTTACGCAAAATTGAACATTCTGATACCTACAATGTGCAACAATCGGGCAAACTCTGTTAGATGAAAGACGCGGCCATATGAGGCAATAACAAATGTATGTGCGATAAATAGGAATGTTCTCTAGAGGGGGATACGTAACAAAATTTTGGGGATTCCCGTGATCACTGAATAGGCCTATGGGTCATATGATATTTTGAAATTGCAGAATCCAATTAAGACAAGCGGGGCCAAATGAGACTGACACTAAATGTATGACCAACGAATGTGTTTATGATACACTATGACCAATATTGTGATATTCCGACCAATTAAGGTGACTAAGTCTTCGGTGTGTTTGTACATTAAAAAACAAATCAAAAATTAACCTATGCAGACTAGTGCGGGAAATGGCCTTCAAAACGGCCTTGACCAAAGCCAAATCGGCAGTTTGGCCTTGCAAGTATGTACTGGTCACTGTTTAAAACTGGGCAAGTTGAATAAAATTCGTATACAAAGGGCATATTGTGCTGATATTTGATTGCAAAAACCTGAGTGCTGACTCCTATTTGACGTTGATCATCAACTTACAGTGTATAGAGAAAAACACGAATCAGCTATCAGATCCAGTTATGGGATAAATGTCACAATGTTTTATTATTTTTTTTGTTTTATTTTTCACGTATAAAATACGCAGGCATCAATAGTCCATTCTTCAAAAAAGTAAACCTTTTGATACAAAAAGGAAGTTAAGGTATTGCAAATTTCTTTACCTGATCACTTTAACCATCCGTCCAAGTTTCCTGCACGATATTTTTTAAACAATATGTTCAACTCAAACACCCTCCGTTGCAATAAAGGAACGTGTTTTAATATTTAAGGATAAAAAAGTGAGATTATTACATACAATACACCATTTTGCTTCTTTAATTTTATATTTTATCTTTGAAAAGCTAATCACTTTTTGTTTGAAATCTGCCTAAAGTATGTGTAGACTTCAAGTTTAAAAGTTATGTTGAAAAAATACAAATTTTTAAGGATAGAAGACAAGTCATTAACAAAGAATTTTAATTAGTTTTGGTATGTCACACACGTGAACAAAATGATAAAGAAGTTTTTTATTACTAGAAAACTACTCTCTCTCGTACCGTCATGATTTTTCATGTATAAAGCCAGTTTTATTGTCTCTTCCATATTCAAAATAATTGGTTGGGATCTTTCTTTCTCTTCTTCAAAAGTTTTGATAGTGCTAATTACTGTCACACCCGGACCGGCACTCAACCATTTTAGTATTTGAATTACATACATGTCTGGTCATATTGAAAATGGTAGCAGTGTTACTTTATACCAGTTAACATGTGAATATGACGCAGGTTTAAAAACAAGAAAACTTTTGAAGTTTGGGGTAAAATTGCCAATTTAGCGACTTGCACTATTTTAACACAAGAAATCTGCCATACTAAGGAGTATTGCTCTTTGCAAGTATTACTGATGACATTGTAAAGGAAAGTGTTTGAAAGAGTTGAGAATAGGACATACACATGATTTTCTTACAACTTCATTTTTGGTGCCCAATAACAATGGTCACCAATTTTTGTGTTATAAGTCAATGGCGATGTCACACACGTAAATACCAATGTCACACACGTGAGCTACTTAGTATAAAATTTTGGTGAATTAACACGTAAAGATTGCCGTGTACTTTTAATTACCAACGTTGTTGTAATGACAAAGTACCTATGTCTTTCTGAAATAAATAGAATGTGAGAACTTAAATCAGCACAGACTTTTACAGTTGAAGTTTTGAATTCTAAAAACCCCTTTTGTTGGCTGAGGTCACAAACTTGACCGAACTTTATTTGCCACCCCCTGACGAAATAATAATCTGCGAAAATGGAAATCTTATTTTTTGGTTAGTTGGGACAAAGGTTTATTCTTATCCGGAAGTACTACAGATTAGTTTTACATTGGCAAAACAACATTGGAGTGAAATCAAAATTTCACCGTTTTTAGGGTCCCACAACGTGACCGAGCATGTGTCACAATAAGCTGAAAACGCGGTGTCATAAACTCAGTGCCCGTGTGACTGGAGTGTCCTACACCGATCTATCTATTTGTGTTCTCCATAGAGTCTGTAGCATCATTGGTTTCAACATGTACCGAAAGGATCTCGTTTACAAGGTTCATGTTTATTCCGTACATGTTGCTAGGGTAGCTAGGACACTCTCTCATGGGGACATCAAATTTCTTGACACCGGCTTTACAATTCCATACCATATCAAATGTGTGTACGTGTTCGCAGCGCGGAGTGTTTGTGGGTATGGGGTGTGGCCCCGTGTCCGTCTGTCTGCCTGTGAGGTATATTTATGACTCATTTCTTATTATGCAGCTCTATGCCGATGCCGTCATACCTTGTGTGTCCTTTCAGTCTTATGGTGTCTTTTTTAACAAAAGACACACAAATATAGTCCGTATGCTGTCTGTTGGTCCGTCTGTCTGTCTGTCTGTCTAATTTCAGTTTATCGTCGAAAAACTTAGTTGAGAATTTTGGCTTAGCAACCTACTGCCTGCGTGTGCGCGTGCGTGGGGCTCTGCGAAGGGTTGGCGCATGAATACTGTTTTGAGCGTTAAAAATAAAATTAAAATTAATTGGTGTGATCTATGACCAATATCTGTAGGGAATGGGAAAATTCTTGATTATGCTGCCTTTTTGGGCGTGGTAGCCAACGGACTACCGGCTCTATTCGCTTGGGTTTTGACCTACTTTTGAAATATCAGTGTTGCAGAAAACATTCGTGCCGTTTATATCCTCTAAAATCTACGTGCAATTTTCCGTCATATGGATATGTACTCAATAAGATAGGCCTAGCGAAAACCTGAACGTACACTGACAAATGTTAAAAAGACTATACAAAGCGATCACTTATCACACTTGCTTGCCGTCGTAAGCGGTATACAATAAAAACACGACGGTAACACAACAAAGATGAATCTATAGAGGGCGTAATGTACTTCGTAATGTAAGTTGACCTAATCACTCAAACCTTTTGTACTTGAGATGTTTTACAAATGGCTCGTAGACAGGAATCTGCTTACCTTCAATCCGATGTTGATTCGGAGACGGTAAGCAAGCATTCCTAGATCCTTACGAGTCATTAGAACACCACTGTTCTTACATGCCAGCTAGCTCCAGGGTTATTGAGCATTACTTCACGATGACTAGTTAATCAGCTTGGTAACCGTCAACTTTATCCAGACCAGGAACCTTGTAGAAACCATTCGTTTGTTTTCTCAGCCATTTCTTTATAACCGCTTACTAAAGAAAAAACATTAACAAATACCAGAGACATGGAGTGAGTATAGACCAGTTAACATCCTACGTCACTTCTTTTGTTGCCTGCGAATCCATTCCTGCGAATCGTTATGGCCCATAGTATTAAAACTCTAACAGATACAATTGCCCAGTGTGTAACAGGCCGACCTATTTCAAGATACCAGGCCCTAACATGTTTACAAACATTGCTGTTAACTGGTCTATAGATTGGAATTATATCCAACAATGGACAGTAAGGAACAGCAAGAACTCAGGTAAACATCAACGACCTAACCGAAGGACACTCCACAGAAATTCAAGAATGAACACACTACACTTCATCATCTTTAAAAAAATATTACAAGGATTGATTTCGACTGGCATCGGATCACATGTACCTGGAGGAATGCACTCCTTTCAACTGATCTTCCGAGAAGGGTGGCCTACTGCGAATAGCTTATCAACCGTCCCAATATATTTCATCACCTTTCACCGTGCTCATTTTTTGACTTCCCTATCCAACACAGAGGGTAGCCCAATGTATATTTGACATGTTTTTTCGTAGATTTGGTCTTATTACCTCTAAAATCATTCAAATTGATCGGAGAGATATTTATATAGTTAAGAAACTGGTTTACCCAAAACATTTCATCCCATTTCCAATGGGGAAAAGGAAAGAAACTAATCTATCCACAGCAGCATATCCCATTTCGAATGGGGAAAAGGTTTTGTGTAACTAAGA
>JAMKCH010040524.1:162500-166700 GCA_023653785.1 Ophioderma brevispina | reverse complement strand
GTTGCATGGGCTTGGATAGCTGGTCAGTGCAACTTGTCTTGTCATCCATAACAAGTCATACAGGAAGAATGTCGTGTTGTATGACTTGAGTAGCTTCTCTAGAGCAACTTTGTATTGTCATCCATAACCAGTCATGCAGAGAATGTCATGTTGCATTGGCTTGAGTAGATTGCATTGCAACTTTGTCTTGTAATCAATAACCAGTCAAGCAGAGAGTCGTGTGGCATTGGCTTGAGTAACTAAACAGTGGACCTTTGTCTTGTCATTCATATCAGCATGCAGGACGTAATGTGGCAGAGTTTTTGTTTGTCTATGACTTTGATTGGGTTTTGATGATTTTTAATTCTATTTCTGTGTGCATTGGTTTTGTAATGCGCCTGGTATTTAATGATTTGGCGCAATATAAATTTTGGTTGTATATATGTATTTATTATGTGATGTGTTTGTAGGATGTCTTGTATATATTAAGGAGTTATTGTACGTACATTTCCTCTTAAATGTAGGTTGATTTCTAGTTCTTAAATGAACATTGTGGGCTTTTCTTCATTGTGGGGTGAGTTTCTTGACTTGTGGAGTTTTGCTAGTAGTATTACTATCGTTATGAAACTGTTTGATAACGGAATAAACCGTAATCTAGTATTAAGGTTTATTCTGTTAACAGGAGTAGAAAATAGATTTTTCTAGTTTAGTAAACTTCTGAGGCCTCTGCGAATTCCTCTTGGCTAAGAAAAGTGAGAAGAGAAAGGAAAACTCTAAAAAAAATGAAAACAAACTAAAAAAATCTTTACAAATGTCTAAAAAAAGGTCTTTTTAAGAGAGTATAAATCTCAAAAACTATATAGGTTTGAGTTCTTCTTATATAGTTTTGAAAAAAGTGTATTTTGCTTTAAAAAATGTCAAAAAAGTGTCTTTTAACGGAAATGTATGTATGTAGGTAACATAGTGTTAGGCTTGAGATAGGGCTCCATAGTTGCGTGATAAGGTGAATAAGTAATATAATACACTCCAGTTTCATACAAGTTCATTTCTTTTCAACCATTCGGTCTTCAGGGTGGCTATAGTACAATGAATTTGTTTTACTTTTTAAAGAAAAACGTCATGTGAAAAAAATAAAAACTTATACTCGATTCGCGCTTGTGATAATAGGACTGGGGGAAAAGGGTTTGGCGGCATATCCATAAGGTGAAATAGGGAAAGAAGCGTTTAATCTATCCAAGAAAGACGTCGCTTCGCTGCCTAACAAATAGAAATGACTTGAAAGGAAAAGGGCCAAGTACAAAACTTAATTCTGTTTACTGTATTTTCTGATATTTATTGTTGTACAGTTTTAGAAACGAGTTATAAAATCATTCACATTCACGTCACGGTAAAAACGGTGTTTAGGGATTAAACGCCGTTAGATTTATTAAGATATTCTTCACATCTTCATAATTATCCCGCGTGGAGCCATATTGAAAGAATTAGTAGGCCTACGGCTAACGGCGATGTACTATAAATGGTATGGTGATGCTGGATGGTCATTCGACACCTCTTCTAAATGGTTATGACAAAGTAATTTCCCGAATTCTTTAGACGTAAGAAGTTGAATTTAGGCGACGTCGTATTACAATTTACAAGTTGTATTTGCGTTTTTATGTGTTAGGCGAGGTTTCTCATTTGTCCACTATTTTATCCAACCCCAGGTGGGCCCTTAAAACTATAAAGAACTCAGGATGATATATGACAGTATAGATGGTGAATTTTACCATGCATTTTTAAGTATTGTATGAGTTTTAGGTAACGTATGAAAGTAATGATGAGGCCATATCGCCTGTGCAGACCGCGCAAAAACCATGTAACATATTCAGGATTCAATAGCGCACCTACCTTATACAAGTAGTATTTCACATCTTAACGTACGTTACTTTTACCAGTGAACTCTCAATGTTTTTTGACCACTGGCCTCTCGTATTGACCGTCAGAGCACATAGTATTAAGAACGCACGGACTAGGAAAGTGCTACTCAAAAATTTAATTGTTGTGCGCCACTCAACAAAACAGCTCACCGTAAAAAAATAGCAGGTTGTCCCTTAATCAGCGCGAATCGAGTATAAATTATTTATTATCTCGGATTTGTTGCAATTTGTGTAACCAAATCATTTGGGGTTAATGACAGGCTATAGTTAGAGTTTGTGATTGTGGGATAGGCACATGACCAACAACCAATGCACGCGTTCGTGGCACGAGATCGTAGGCACTCGTGACGAGGGCTTGTGCGATTTTTTAAACGGGTATCTGAAATGACAGAGGGAGTTTGCTATATAAACCCGAAAAAAGTTTGAGTAGAGACTAAACAATAATTGTGTATGTAAATCCACAGGTTTATTTATTGCTTGGATGTAATTATATAAGCCGAAAAGATATGTTATCCATAACCAAGGCTGCAGCCTGCATTCATAATTATATTAGAGTAGAACAGAATATTCAAGGGGCGCCTACGATTTCAGTACATCCCCCCTACAGAATGGTTTAACACCATTGGTAGTTATTATACATCCTCAGTCACCGTTTGGGTAGTAGTACTCTCAAATTGTGGTGTCACTTTTTCAATAGGAGTCAGTTTAAAGTTACACAGAGGTCAAACAAAATTTAAATGTCAAAATTATGTTGAAATGTATGCCGTAGTGTTCGTTTAGATTAAAACGTACTAAACTGGTAAAAAATGCCAATACATTTTGGCAAGGTTAACAATTGAAAAGTTACTATATTTATATTTTATATTTGCAAATATTGCCTGAGGAAAGATCTAGGACTTCCAAAAAATTAGCATGGTTATGTTAAATATTTTAATTAACGAGATAAAGGTCAAAGAGGTCATTGCCGATTGGAGTATGTTGCCCTATCACCTATTTTGTCACATAACATTATAGCTATACTTGCAAGCTACAAACTACTTTTATAATTTTACACATTGAGGCTATATGAGCAATTTTTGTTTCATTTTTTTACCAAAATGGAGTCAAACTTCTGATTGTTGACGCCAGTGCAAAGGTAAATTGACCTTATTACATTTAGTCAGTTTACGCATAACCCAAATCAATGGGCACAGAATAGTACACCTATACATTTAATTATTTAATTTCAACTATTCATCCTTTACTGCACAATACTGTCTGCTTAACCTCTGTTGGAAGGATTCAATCTTTCAACCTTCGCATTCTCAAATAGATTCGAGATAAAAAGTACCGTTTTAATGTACGGATCCAAAAAGACACTTGGAGAATGAATTTCCGTTTTGACCGTTATTTTCCTTCCAGTCATCCAAACATGCGAAGAAATACCCTACATGCTCCCACCTGGTTCACCTTAAAATTTTAGATAGTTCTTGCGAGTGATTTTTTTTAAATTTTTTTATGATTTCTTTGTACGCTTGGACTATTTTGGGAGGACAGGCTAACATTATTGACCTCCGGTGCAAGTGGCCAATTGGATGGCGAGTACTTTTTGTTACGTGAAGCATTCGCAATCAAATAAAAAAGATATATTGCCTAGTTGAAGTCAAACAGATTTGCCTTTTTAAGGAGCGACAAACCATTGATTTTAATCTTATCAAGGTCACTAAATAGTCTAGTGCAAATATATCGTGTAACATATCTTTTGTCGGTTTATAGATGAGTTGAAATGTGACGTCAACGCCGGAAACGAAACAAAGCACTGCCCGGCAGTATGCGTGAGCACCTGCAGGGCTGTACTTTTAAAATTTGCGCTCAATCGGGCGTGTGATAAACTATTGAATAGTGTAACTGTATGGGCATATTCTTCGCACCCTAACAGTGTCAGTAGCAGGTGCTAACTTGTGTTTGTAACATTGATGTCACCTCATCTTATACTGTTTACTTGCGTTGAACACATTTTGACGTCACGAAAAAGTATGGGTATAAACCAGTCCTTAGATGTGTTAAAATAGGCGGCAAAGATGCAACAAAACTCATCCTAGTGAAACCTCTTTAAATTTCCTCGTGGCCATAGAGTGGACTAACGAAAGTATTTTAGGGACGGCTTCAAAACTAACCACCGCTTGACAGGCGGTCCATGCTGGTCAAACCGTGTATTCCAATGTTGGTCCTAAAAGTGAACAAACAGAATCGTGGAATTAGGTTTTACATCCCAGACTGTCTGTGCTAGATTGTTTTGTCATCAAGGAACATATAAAGCACTGTC
>JAMKCH010040524.1:0-157500 GCA_023653785.1 Ophioderma brevispina | reverse complement strand
AAACAATTCAATTAGGCTCTTAGAAAGGATTATTTTTGCCCATGTTTAATACCAACCTGAAGTACCAAGTATTTTTCAAATCAGATCTTGCTCTGAAAATTTTAACTACTTGTTTTCCAGGCAGACAAGGATGAACAGTATTAATCTTTCCTGGATGGGCCAGCGCACGCCAAGTGTTGAAAAAAAACATGTGTGCTGGCCGTACTCCAACCCGGAAACATCCGTATACTAGATCCTTGCTCTGCTGAAAGGCACTATCGCGCTTTGGCAAAGAATGTGACACATAAAGTTGTTCATGGCGTTAACCAACTTCAATTAGAAGATCACATTAGGCAGAATTCATGCAAGGAGTGGAGTATACCCCCCCCCCCAAAAAAAAAGAAATGCAATACCATGGTGAGAAGCAAGGTCTCCAATTTCACCACGCCTATGTTCCATGCTTCACTAGTAAGTTCAACTTGGGCAGAGCGCCTTGTTCAATCTTAAGGCTTTTTCTCGTATTTGGACAGAATTTTGACGGGAGTTTTATACAGGGAAGATAAACCACAAAAGCAGATTGAACAAGGGATGTAGGCCCCTGAGTAGCAACAAACATGCACCTGACCTGACCTGGTATTTGTGGGATCCTGATACTAAGTGTTGCTACCGTATACAGAGACTCATACATGTAATGTAAATCGCAGTCTGTTTCGAAAACAGTTGAGTAGAGGGGTAGACAATCATGAAATTGTCTTGAAAAAGTTAAATTTCTAAGATATTTGGTTTTGTTAATGTTTTATTGTTCAAGGTCTTAAAGTTTTTGTTAATTAACTTTAGCATTTTGGGCAATTCAGTAGCAGATAAAAGATTGGATTATCAAGTGGATAATCCTTTAGCAAATTCATCCCAGATATAGATATTGCGTTTCGTGATTACCTGCCGAATTAAGATAAATAAAATAGTTAATACTTTGTTACTTTAAAACTCAAGTATCCTTTAAAAGCCTTGTGTTTAGGAAATTTGATACAAATATTACTATTGGAAGGATTTTGTCTGGATTTTTTTAAAAGCAAAGGAACAGCTTATATTCATATGTTAATATTGTAACTCGGGCGTTAACTAAAATCTGGGATTGAGTGGTTTAAAGTACAACGAACAGGCACAAAACGAAAAATTAGATCTGCGCCAGATTTGACCTATTCTGATACAAAAAGTGGGCAAAGACATTAATAGTATATTATTCAAGTAAATAGAACATTGGCATAAATTGCATTGGCACATTGCCCAAACCAACGTAACCTGTCTAAAAGATTGATTATGGCACTTTTTCAAGGATACGCAAGCACGGAACCCCAATGGCCGCCAGAGAGCTACCGTTCTCTTCGGAAGGACTCCTTGGGATAGCAAAAGTTGATTTATGACCCTCTGGTCAGGGTATTGTAGACTTCGACGCTTCAGGTTGATGTTTTGAGCATGGTTCATCTCTTATGTCCTTGTTTTGGCTTTTGCGTTATTGTTGGAACTTTTTATTTTAGGGGATGACCCATGCTGGACCCTGATTGGCTTTTGGTCATCTCCTCCAGATTCTTTCTTTTGTAACATTCAGTTTGTGTTTAAAGGGGAATTTCGGGATCCACAGCTCGTCCCCCGACTTTACCTAAAAAATGTGATATTTTTATATCATCTGAACCGTTAGCCTTAGTAATCCACACTGTTAAAAAGTTATTAAAAAAAACGGAATTTGGGACTGGTCAGGCGGGAATCAAAAAGTGCAAATACTGTAAAAAGGGACTCAAACGTGCAAATAACTGTAAAAAACGTCATTTTAACTGTTGGAGTCCCAGCTGCCAGTCAAACGCTGTTATTTTATGCACATTTTAACAGGGCACGTGTGTCAATCTTACGTGCAAATTCGGTCGCATCTGTACGAAAATTCGACAATTTGTATTTTCTGTCCGCAAAACAGACAGAAATTACAAGCACAGTAGGGCCGCTGGGACCGTGGGGGAAAAAAGCAATTGCTATAAACCACAAAACCGCAAACGATTGGGGATCAGCTCAAATTTTGCAAAATACGCTTTTCTCAAGGATATCATTGATCAATGAATCAAACAGAAGGTGCTGAAATCACGAAATGCACCTTTAAATGTGTGCTTGAATTGTATGTATAGTGAATATGGAATAAATATGATTGAATGAATGAATGAATGAATGAATGAATGAATGAATGAATGAATGAAAAATATGGTTGGTTATTACAGGGTTCAATGCAATTAGCCATTCAAAGACCGGCTAAGAAAAGCTCAAGGACTCTACAGGTTTTGATGGTTTGACAAGATGACTCATTTTATATCAATATTGGACGCCACAGATAATGCTGTTAAGAATGGGGGTTTTCAAGGCTGACTCAGAGATGTCCAGAGAATGGCGCTATCAATTTTCTACAAATCCTGTTATTTTTGCATAGATAATGCTTGTCACCTACTAATACTGTATGAAAGAGCTAATCTCAAATCGTGTCCTTATACCACCTGGCCAACATCACGATTTTGATATTCACAAATTTCCCGATCCGAAAAACGCAGCAGCCTGCTCATCACCAAGTACTCACCCCCCGCACAGTATCCTATGGTATTGTTTACTCATCAAAATGAAAAATGCAATTCATTCATGTTATGTTCGTATGGACAACAGTGTGGGAAAGATATAATCAAAACCATAATAAATGGTAAAATTGGACGATTTTCGCCTAATATTATTGCACTCGCTAGAGTTGTAAAATATTAATTGGGCTCGATGCGTTTAGCCAATGATTTTTAATCAATTTATAAAAACTTTTGAATTGACTGTTTAGGGACTATCTTTAATTCTAGTTGGCTATTTGTTATTATACATAAACAATCCAAATCTCTGAGGCAGCTTTGAATTTGAGATAGGCTCTGAGACTATTTCCGGGAATTTTATTCCATATTTTGATGTAATTTTGAATCTATGGAATTGAAATAAAAAGTCCCCAACACGTAGAAACACTTACTTTAGCCAAGACATCCACACCAACCAAAACCCCCCCCACTTCTACCCCAAAACAAAACCCCATTACATTTGATGAGGATGTGATGGTGAGAACTCATTAGCTCTAATTAGCGAAAGTGAAGCAATTACAGGGTGAATGCCTACGGTTTTCTTAAGGAAACTTGCACATTGTGAATAGAATGCGTTCTCAAAAGTTTTTGAAACAGATGTTTGTGCATGGTTGCAATGCTTTTACACGTATTAGCTCTCACTGAAATAATATTATTAGTCCAAATCAAAACTTATGTAAAATGGAAGGATTTTGTAATAAACCGGAGTTGTACCTTAGTGCACCCTGTCTCCCGACGGGGGGCAGGGGTGGTTACCCCCTTCCTGTTTTTCCCCGGCTTGCTCAACCCCCTTTTTGGTGCCCACTAGTAATGTAATTGTCAATTGACATGTTCCGCTCCTTCCTCCCACCCAACCCCTCCCCGGGGTCCCGGTCCGATCCCGGGTGCTCCCCCCCCGTGCTGGCTGGGGGGGGGGGGGGGGGGTGGGTGGCAACCAACCCCTCCTGCAGAGAAAGTACAACATGCCTAGCACAAAACACTGGAATATCACAGAGCACTTGATTTTATACCATTGATACCAAAATGAGTACCAACATGCCTAGCATACGTCACAACTTAGTCATAAAGTTCGCATGTCAGCAAAAACTGTCAAATCAACATAGCGGGAAAATCAATTTTTTTTTTTTTGTTTTTTTTGCCGCAAAAAGTTAGAATATCCGATTTATGCGGTTTTGGCTCTATTTGAGGGGAAATAACTAGTTATATACAATGAGAGCATTTTACACTATAATAGGTGTTTGAGTCACTAAAATGCGAAATATAATATTCAGTAGTTCGGACGTTCCCAAAATATGACGTCAACGTGACGTCATAATAGGGATGTTGGGACTTATTTTGGTACCAATGGAAAGAATAAACTTAAGCTATCCTTGGTACCAAATTTACAGGAACGGGTGTTCAAAAATCACAGGGGGGTGGTAGCCACCCCCCCCCTTCGGGAGGTTTTTTAAAAATGGCTCAGGAGACGAGGGTAATGTAGCAGTGTCAAAACCCCGGGGTCAAAACCACAGAAGAATTTACATTAGAGTTGATTCAATTTGCATGAACTGTATTTGACCGACCTGTCACCTTTTGTGGATATAGTATAAATGAGTATGAGTACATAATAGTTATGTAAGAAGTGCATTTTAACATATTTGGTGATTAAAAAATGCCGGTGCGTCTACAATAAAGGCCATAATCATGGGTTGTCTTTGAGATCATGATATGACTTCTGTGTACTACAAAGTAGTGTTTTTTGTATATAAATATGTTTTTGTTTTCCTAGTTGATCTATCATTTGAGAGCAAATTGACGGAATTTACGTTTTGCTGAAATGAGCTCATGTCGTTTTAACTATGCTCGCTATATATAGTTCAACTTATGGTAGCGAAATTGGTATACTTTATGGAAAGCTACCGCCAAAAGATTCAAGTATTTGTACTCTTGGACATAGCTCTTACTTCATGCATAAGTGTTTTAGCTTAACCCTCGTCGACCAACCAGGGGGTTTCTACTACATTCACGACCAAGGGGGTGGTTTCCCCCTGATTTTTCGTAAATAAAGGACAAACATTTTGTTTGGTATCAATGTGTAGCTACATATGTCTTTTCTTCATGTAAGGTACAAACATATCACGTTTTAGCAATATGACACCATAGTGACGTCATAACTGAGAGCTTTTTTTTAAAGTTATTTGTAAGCAAATCTCCAAAATTCAATAACAGGTGGATGTATTGTGGTCATGTAATGTGCTCTCGTACCCTATAGCATAGCGGCCTATTGCATTCACTGTTTTAGAGAGCGGAGAATATTTGAAGTTGAACAGTCAGGGTCTACTCTTTAAAGTTTGTTATTGACCTGTAACTGTCTCTGACAATGATCGAACCCGGTGTGAAAGCAACTATAGTCCGGCGGGAGCCAGAGTCCGGGCTCCATAGACGATAACGGAATAAAGCGTGAAACTAATGTTGCATGAAGATTCAAATAACAAAGTGAGCGTCCTATTCCTTAATGTTGTAGCCGGGCTGTGAGTACGGCGGACTATAATTACTTCTACACAGTTTTTGCCATTCATGCAAGTAAAATTAGTATTTATTTGGCAATGATGGGTGCCAAAGTAAGCCTTGTACTAGAAATATAATGTTCAATTATGCGTATTCATTTACAACAACTTTGTTGCACTCAAAAGAAATGAAATATTGAGTGCAACAAAGACGTGTCTATACCTAAATAGGCCTAATTAGCCTAATAACTCTGCCATAAATTGAGATTGTCACTTGAAATGTATAACAAATTATGCGCAATGGCCTACGTTTTCACAATATATAAAAAAATAATTTCACCGAAAATGTCAGATACGACTTTGTTGCACTCACATGATGGTATTGCATTACAGTGCTAAATATTGACCTCTCAATGCTGACAGGGGGGTCAGTTAAATGATTGTTCAGATGGATGGTGTTGAGAACCAGAACTCATCAAAATAAATTGTAGACGCCAAAACAAGGGCAATATGCATGCCCGGCTTCACAAACCGGGTTATTGCGCGGGAATGAACCCACTTGCACGGAAGTGCTTTATAATTACTTCATTAAAATGACTCTTTTGACACGAATACACGTGGTTTATTTTAATTGTGAAATCATATTTGCTTTGTATTGAAGTGGCATTTCTTGTACAATTTCAACTGTACTGGAAATAGTATTGAAGTACTAAATGACCCTGTTATTAAAACTTTCATTAGAAGAACAACAGAGGTCCACTTTGTTCAAAATTTGCTGACAATGGGTAGTCGTTGTATTTGCTGAACGTGTAACGTCTTTTCAGAGTCATTTGCCTTTTTAGCTATCAGGCAGCAGGCGGTCTGCTATACTCGAACTCGAGGGCAGTCCTCAGCACGGCTCTTTTCAGAGCCATTGGTTCATGTAAGGCAGAGCAAAGCTTGGGAACTTTGGTCACCCTGAGACGAATATACCTAAAAGAGATGGGAAGCAAAGCTTTAGTCCATTGTTAACAGTTCGAGCGTATCGAACCAGGTCTGTTGCGGCTTGCAATGACTTGGCCGCACGATGGCGCTGTGAGCACCTTAACTTTTTTATGAGTGAGGTATCCTGCAAATCAGTCAATTTTACTCAATTTTGTGCTTCAATTCATGACCTAACGTGAATATAATTGTTCTTAGGACCGGCTCACATTGACACTTTATGGGTTTGGCCAGGTCATCAATAACTTCATTTTCATAAGACTTAAGTCAAAATTAAAATAAAATGTCCAATTAAATCCTATTCTGTTAAAAAAAATAACAGTTTGAGAAATAAACTGGTCCAAATTTGTTTCAATTTTTGTGATATTGAAAGAGAAAATACATATTTTAGTTAACTCAGTGTATTTTGACGATATCCAAGAATGTCATTAATACATTGAAATTGGAGCAAATTCTACCTATAGTCGACAAATGAGTGTACAAAATTGGGGTCATTTTAAGTTTTCCATGGCTTATATGCAAAGGTCATTGAGTACTAAACTGTGTTCAAGGCGTTTTGACAAATACCACGCACGTGTGAGCATCATTGATTTAAAAATAGCCCGCCACACTCAAATCTTGGGGTTATACATTGAAATGTATTGAATAAGGATTACTGCTTCTCGATCAGTCGAGGGAATCGTTGAATTAACATAATAATGTCGTACCAGACACTGCACGCTGCAAACAATCCATTGATTACTTGCTTCGAATCTCTATCAGGTATATTCGTCTCAGGGTCACCCATCAGTAGGCGAGGTGTAACCTACAGTTCTAGGTATTTTAAACTGATGACGTTTGTATTACTCCTGGCGAAAGCTGAGAAATCCGTTGTAAATCTAATAGAGAGCATGATTAAGCGGTCCGTAAATCTAATAATTGTTCTTTAAGATTAAATGCGTTCTTATATCTGGGACCTCAGAATCCCATAGTGCTGGTAATGGATATGCTTGATATGGAACCTCATTGAAGACGTTTGTGAGGGCAAAAACACCACATCATCCACATACTTAGGTCGTTACAATTCTTGGCAATATCATTGATGTTCAGAACAAACGAAGATGAAAAGATCCAGTAAATGTTGTCATGCAAACCTGCTGAGAGACAGGGGAGACGGATTAACAAATCAGCGATATTTTTGTGGTTAACTGCATTAATTAATATCTATGCCAAATGCGCGATGTGCCCGCCTGTACCATTTATGTTGACATGTTCATATGAGAGGTTACAAGCGTAACCAGACTTTGTAAATGGAGGGGGGGGGGGGGGCAGACAGAAGGGGGTGCCGAGGCATTTTCTAAGGAGGTGAATTTGGGTCATTCTCCCGAGGGACACTGTACAAAAGGTCAGTAGGGGGGGGGGAGGGGGCTGGTCCGAGGGGGACGCTCGCACCCCACACCCCCCCCCCCCCACCCGCTGGTTACGCCACTGGTTGAGATGGGTACAATGGCAACTATCGTTAATTTGTTATGGATATACATGCGGGTTCTATTTAGAATACAAGGCCCAGCCCGCAAACAAGTATGTGTGTAAATAAACAGTTTTAACAAAAGCTGTCATTTCAATTACGCCTATCGCCCCTCACACTAAGAAAATTTAAAATTCAGAAATGTGGACAACGTCATTAGATTTGTAAGTGGCCATTTTTTTAGTTTCAAAGTTTATAAACAAAAAAATAAAAAAAGTAAAAAGAGATATTTACTGAATATAGTTTGAGAGGCCACCACAAAATGAATAGCGTGTAGGCGAGGGCCTTTTTACAGAATCATAACAATTACATAACAATTAACAAGCTACACAAATAAGACTTACTAAATCCAGAGGTGAAAAGGGACCGTTTGAAGACCCAATTGACAAATATCAAAATATAAATCTCGAAAAATGGGACAATATTATTAGTCAATAATACAACATAAGAATAAACAATCGATATTTAATTCAGAAATTTATATTCTACATTACATACACGATAGGGACATGTACCACAAGCAGAAGTATGCCATATTGTACATAAAATTATTCGAATATAGTTTTTTGAAGAAGTGTCCTTTGGACAGATGTATTCTTTTCACGGAAATTGACATGCTAAACGAACTAAAAAAGGCATGCACACCAGATGAGTCTACTCTTAGTTCGCGAAGTTATCCTTTTTATTCTTACACTCAGGGTCCCGTTGGTGCCCATTTGGGAGGGGGATTCTATGTGTGATAGCCCTAATTACCTAATAACGGGCTGACGGAATTATTGTGTAGTCCTGAGGTTTAGATTTATCCTTGCCGGACCAAGCTAGGGGATGGAGCTGAAAGAATGCCAGTATTCAAAATGGCAGTTGAAAAGCCCATGCGATAAATCGTTGGCGGCATCCCCGATTAACATTGTTTTGAAAAACCAGTTCGTCAGGGTCTATCGGCGTATGGTAATATAGGGACAATGTCGCATGAATTAACGGGCGTGAGAGGGAAGACGCATGTACCATAATGAAGTTATGAATGGTGGATGGAAAGGTACTGGTGAAACCACAAACGAAACAGTCCAAATGGACGAGCGCGGACTGGTCTTGCTTTGATGGAGTATGGCGCATCTCCTAGAGATTCAAAGGTAATTAACAAAATAATGATTTAAGATATTCGTTCTTTTCAAAAATCATTAGTATAAGAGATTTCGTATTGCTGTTGTTTTGTTTGTTTTTTTTTTTCTTCGGCACCTTTACCGCACATTAACAATATTGTGGTCGTTTGGTTTCGGACTTGTTTGGCCGTTGAGTGATAAAAAATGGTATAATGCAATCATTACCAAACCTTTCATTTGAATAGGTAATGAAAGCACACGCAGCAAGGAAGATCATAGGAACATTGAACAGCACTTCAATATTCAAATAAGCACTGACCGGAATCCTCGTGATCAACAACATCGTGGAAATGGTAGGTAGAATTATACCAGTGGAATTAGATACTCAAAAGCTATTATACAGCCAGTCTCGATAAAATATGATCAGAAAATTGCACTTTTCAAACGTCTGCAAATAAAATGTTAAGACTTGTAACGATTTAAAGAGTAAAGTCAAAGCTTTCTAACGCTTTAGTTGAATTATTGCTGTCGGCATTCTAGAAATAGGTTCAATTAACTACTTTGGGGTTAATTTACATTTGCGCCACTTCCGGGTAAGGTACAACTCATTTACAAAGGTTGTATTTGATCGCGGTTTGGTTCCGATCAGGTTCTGATCGGCATTACAGGATATTACAAGTTTTTGGTTCTGCAACACTTTTTTTCGGACATTTCGAATGAAGTGCAATTCCTCCATTGAATTCTACTTCAAAAAACAGGTGCATTGTACGTAATTAATGTTAGGGTCAATGAAATGTTTGCAAAGAGTGGCAGAAAATAGATTTTCACCTACTGCGGCTAAGCAAGTATATATCTGGATTGCCTAAAACAAATGGGATAAAACAAAAAGCATGTAAAAGCTTCGTGTCTCTTCTTTAAAATAGTGTATGAGTTGTCAGAATTTTAGAATTTTCACCATGAATAAAGACATTTTCTAATTGTTCTTTCTATAGACAGGCTGTATTTTGGTTTCTTCGGCTAAAAAGCATAGTTTATCGAGAAAAAACCCAAGTTTTACGACTGATAAACAATTTTTGTTTCTCGATATTACCTGCTTTTTCACTCAAAAATGTTAATCGGTTGCCATTCACCTTGTCGTCACCTTATAGGGTTCATACTGACATTTTGGTGATTTTGAGATTTTTTGAGAACTATTTTAAGGAACAATTACTGAATCATTGTGACACTACTCTAGGTATGTTGGTATTTTGTTTTTATTTGTCAAACGGTCAATGGAAAGAGAAGGACCATACATATCCACTAGTATTATTCCACTATCCAAAATCATAGGCATTGGGTGCTTTATTACGAATTCTCGACGGAGTGGTAAACACCTCCTACTTTGTAAACCGTGTTACAAATTAAGCTTGATAAGACGTAGGAGCTTATAATAATGAATCCTACAATCTCATTATGTCCAAAATTTGCAAAATGTCAGTTAGAATTCGAACCTTGTAATACTACACAGTAAAAACAGTGATTAGAAATCACTCTTCTTTCTGAACGCTATTTGCACCATATTTTTTAATATTTTAAGTATCCAAACACTTTGTCTAGACATTTTCATCTGAATATGTTTAAAATTCTAAAATCCAAACCGGTTTAGGCATTCAACGGTATGTGCTTATGCATGAGGGTGTGGCGAAAAATCAAATTTTTCCTAGAATTAACTTGAAACTCACAGAGAACTTTCCATGAGTAGGAAAAAATATTGTATGAAAATTTCAGGTCAATCGGATGATATCTCACCCAAGCAATATTGGCGAATTTATTTTCCTATACCCCCTGTACTAAGTGTGATTTGGCCAGATTTTGGTAATTGTGCTTATTTTTTGCAGTATTTTAAAATTAATTTGCCCCTTTCTATTGTAGTATCTAAATTTTATGTATATTGGCATTTCACTATTCTTCCAAAACTATCAATTTTGATTAATTATTGATGCAGAAAGAATTAAAAACAGTAAGCCTGCCCCATAGGAGAGGTTTCTCTTGAAATCGCCTTTTTTGTGTGATAAACGGATTACATGTGGCACTGGAAAATTATTTTATATCAAATTAGAGAAAGGCAATTGTTTTAACTTTTGTCAAATACAAATACATTTGCCACAATGGGCATTGCAGTGTGCTGGAACACTAATACGGGGACTAAAACCAACATTGCAAGTATACTCGTTCGCTCAGTCGAAAACCCTCTTTCTTTAAAATCAATACACAATTGATATAAGAAAATAGTTGAAACTATAATAGATTCACGCTGATGGGGCAGGCGGGAAAAAAAAATTGGACCTGTCGAATGCATGAATAGGGCCGTTACATGCGCCAGCGTTTAATCCGATTACAAATTGATTTTGTAGGGTGAAAAGAACTGTCAATTTGCAAAGAAGTAGACCTATTATACCAACTGCAGTTTTGTCTCGAGTTTTGCTTGGCACCATATACTCTTTGGTCATAGAACAGTCATATTCAGGCATACCGCAACCTCTTCATTAATGAGCTGCACAAGGCAATTTTACGTGCAAGCTCGTTCAATACGAGATTGATCAGTGATGCCTGACGTCTGCTACACAGCCTCATCTTTGGCCCCAAGTTTCTAAATCACGATAGACATTTATCGCTCTAAATACAAGCGAGCACGAGTTCCACTGCAATTTTGAATTTTCCGCGCAAAGTGATGTTCATAATTTGCTAGTTCCTGACTGTATTACTAACTTTAAATAGTTATAAATGGTGTCTAAAATGAGATAAATTTCCAAGCTAGTTGTAGTATAAAGCAAATTTCTGATAAAAAATAGTGAAAGGAAATATAAACAATTTTCGCTCCGACATGTAGCTGGAATTCAACGCATCGCAACCACGCTGTATTGTTAACAAAATTGAACTCCTTTGTCCTGTGCTTTGCATGGTGCATAACTCCCATTCACACCACAGCTGTTGATTTGCAGCCAGAGTCGCCCCGTAAATGTCATATCGACCGACCTGTTAACAGCACGTCCCATTTTCTGGGCATTCATTACCGTTACAATAGTATATTATAGCGTCCATTTTAGTAGGACTTGATCATAAAATGCTAGTTCCTGCCTGTATTACCCCAAGTTCAATGTTAATTTGTTTATATTTTGAAAGCCAATATCGGTACGGTTCAATGATAGAGGTCTCCGCCTTGATAAACTTCACTAAGTGAACATTTTCAAAGTTTTTTGAAAGAGCAATCTTCACTATATTTTTACTCAACATAAGCTCCGATTTGGATCAAATTTGAAATTTATTTTCTTGATTTGAAAGGATGATCAACAAGAATGGTTCTTTAACTAACTGCTCTGTACATTTTTAGATCACTAGTGCAAAACTAATTAATATTCAAAATCCACGTTGACTGTGCATACGGGGAACGTAAAATAAAGGCCTTTCTAGACCTCTGCTGCCTGCCTGTATTGCTTGACTATGTATTATTCGAAATAAAACTCCATCCCTGCCCCTCCATTAATCTTAACCCCAAAAAAAAAAAAAAAAAAAAAAAAAAAAAAAAAAAAAAAAAAAAAAAAAAAAAAAAAAAAAAAAAAAAAAAAAAAAAAAAAAAAAAAAAAAAAAAAAAAAAAAAAAAAAAAAAAAAAAAAAAAAAAAAAAAAAACCTACTATTAGCGCGAATTTACTATAGTCTTCTGGACTTCCTATTTTTGGAGACTGCCTACAATATCACGTCTTATCCAAGACGCATCATCAGGCCGACTGTTGATCTTGTGGAGGCAAATCGCTGGCCCGTGACGGGGTGGAATTGTCACTTGACCCAGGAAATCGTCGAGGGATCTTCCTAATTGCCGGGTCGTAGGTCCTTGTCAGATTATGACGAAGTTTCCGCTCCCCCCGATTGAGAGATAGTGCCTCGCGTCCGGAAAGCACCTCTTCCACTTCCAACCCAAGACGCGGGAATATCACCACCCTTATGTTGCTGATCTGTTTGAGAACGTCAGGAGAGTTTTTAGACAATTTCACATCCCTGTCTCCCTGAAACCCGCCAACAATCTCAGACAGAAACAAGTTGATCCCAAAGACAAGCCTCCTAGACATACACAAAGCAATATTATGTATGCCATTCAATGTAAGGATAAGAACTGCAAGGATCTTTACATAGGTTAAACCAAACAAGCCATGCACAAACGCATGTACCAACATCGGCGACCTAGCTCATCAGGAATCAACGAATCCTGGGTCAAGTGACAATTCCACCACGTCACGGGCCATTGCTTTCCAGCCACAAGATCAACAGTCGGCCTGGTGATGCGTCTTGGATAAGACGTGATACTGTAGCCAGTCTCAAAACATAGTAAGTCCAGAAGACTAGTTTCAACTATATTCTTATATTTATTCACCTGGATGATTAAAAACATACATAAATAATACACAATTGACAATATACAGTTTTTGCGTTGATCCACACAGTGGCCATTGAAAACTGCATAAAGTGCAACTTTTGGTGAAGGTGTTTTTGGTCTTTCAATCATTTTTTTACAAGCGAGGTGTTACATGAAAGAGCAAGGCGGAGACAACAAAATGTGTATTTTCGGAAACTTTCAAAATTATCGGACTTTGGCAGAATACTGAACTGAACTTTTGTGGCAACTGTAGTATCTTTTGCGTGTGTTTGCTTGACTTCATAAGTGAATATTTAAATATTTTGGTGAGTCAAATTGACAGGGTTTACTATTTGTAGCAATATTTTGAAATTCATCTATGTTTTCGTATTATAATATTGAAAGTTGATGCTTATCTGATATATCTAAACATCTGTCTACCAAAGTGCGTTAAAAGAATTTTGATATGATACCATACCCCTTAATGTTTTAAAATGAAATATTGGCATTTTCTGTCCTTAAAAAAATGTCTGTATTAATTTGCACATTTATAATATCAAACGAAGTAGAATAATAATAAACATCTCCATTGGCATCAACATCAATATTGCGTGTGGTGCTTTAAATCAAGATGTGTTAAATCAGCAATCTTAAATATTTAATGTAATATGGTTCAAATATACATTTGATGAACTTAAATTAGTATCAAATAGAAGAATATTATCCAGCTATATAGGATTACATTTAATTTAAAAGATTTTCTAATGAAAGTACAAACTTATTTGAAATATTTGGGAAATGTTATAAAAATAGGACACATCCTACCAATTTGCACTTGGTACATGGATATAGGGACATGAATAAGCCCATACTGCTTGGGTCCGATTGACTTGAAGTTTTCATACAACAGTTTTTCCTACTCAAGGACATTTCTGTTTGAGTATCAGGTGAATCCTCAGGAATTTTGTTTGTCACACCCTATTACGCATTTTAACACCAAATGTTTAGGGATTTGACATGTTTAATACCTAAACACTACTTTGCAACACGTTTCTAAACACCTTTTTCACAGTGTAAGGTGACGCTTTGCAAGGAATATACCTGTTATTATACATCGTTTTTCTCTGCACAGAACATGCTGTATCGGCTTATGTACAAATCGTAGAATCCAATATTAGCTCATCGCCCAATTGTCAGCCAGGCCCGTCAGGTGCAATCGAAGTACACCAGATTAACGAAGATACAGAAGTGACCAAGAAAAAAGAAGAGCTTTGTGACAACTTCAATTGCAACAAAGAACAATTTAACATCTGCCAACGAGAGGGATGTCAGTGTAGACTTTGCTTTGAGCATATACTGTGTAACGATCCTTGTAATAACCACAATCAGTTTGTACATATATTATCCAACATACGTGCAGATATGTCAAATACGCAGGAACCACTTGATTTAGGTGTCCGTTCTGTTTCAGTATCAGTAGCTGATGACAGAGTGACAAAAAAGTCCGTCCCTTCAGAATCTCAGGCAAATGGGGGTCAAAAAAACAAAAGATCGCAATTCAACAAGTCACAGCAACACAGCGGCCGATAGTAAAGAAGTGACGGAGAGCTCCAATTCTAATAAGAAGGTCCGTGAGGAGTTATATTTAGGTAATACCAATGTCGCTACTGGGAAAGAAGGGAAAGAGGTTGCCCAGTTTCTTTCAGACCCTCAGTCCAATATGTTTTTAGTTCCTAGCGAGCATCATAAAGCCTCTGTCGATTCGTCAGCTGCTTGTAAAGAATTTGAAGAGGTTCCTCGTCCAGAAATATTTGCAGATGAAAGCGAGCCTTCCGAAAATAAAACACAAGCCAAAATGACAATGAGGGCAGAGAGTAAGCATAGACGTAATCGCGGTCTTAGCTACAAAAGTAGACACAGCGGAAAAGATATACCTGGCCGTTTAGATAAGCCACTTGGACCTGGTTGCGATCGATCTAATTCGAGATGTACAACCAGGAACTTCATGTGTGCTCATCTGACGGTTGACCAACGGCAGCGAATCAAGACAGCATATTTCGAAACCGGAGATCTTCAGTCACAACGGGAATGGATTGTAAGATACACTGAAGTTGAAAGTACAGTAGCTAAAAAAGCAGGTAGCCGAAGGAAGAAACAACACGATACATTATTTTCTACCACGACCGACTGATATGGAGATCACCGATTCAAATAAGATCGCGGTTTGTAAGAAAATGTTTTTCGATACACTAGGAATATCGGAGCGTCAAGTTCGTACTTCCCTGGAGAAGGTCACTAATGAAGGTGTGGTGGAGAGGGAAGGGCGAGGAGGAAGACCAGAAAAATTGAAAGAAATTGACGACAAGTTGCAAGATGAAATCAAGTCTCATATCAACAAATTTCCTAAAATAGAACCACACTTCTGTCAAGCAACATTGACATATCAATACTTATCTTCTGATCTCAATGTTGCTATCATGTATGATTTATACAAATCAGAAAATCCAGATGGGGCTTCAAGATCTCTTTACGGTAAAGTCTTCAAATCAATGAAGCTAAAGTTCTATAGACCTAAAGAGGACCTAAGCGATATATGCTCTAGCTATCATGAAGAAACAGATGAGGAAATGGAAAGGTTATATCCAACACATCAAAGGCACACATCTGATAAGAATAAATTGGTAACATTATAGATTTGTCAAAAGGTTCTTCAAGAAGCTCACTAGGAACCATAAGCATCTTGGGTTGAAGATCTAGAAGAAATGTGGCAACCTCTTTTGCTTGTTCCCCGGAGGTGGCATTGGTATAGTCCGAAGAATAATCAAATCAAATTATTTTACTACAAAGGAGGGTTTAAAGAGCTAGGGTCACACGAGAAAACTTTGTCCCAATTTAGAAATCGTTTTTAGTACTTTTCTGTTGCGTACAATAGAAATTCAAATTCAACCATACTTCCACATTGATTAATGTTTATTTAACCTTAAATTGTCGCTCGTATACCAAATTGCTAACAGACGGAAACAACGGAACTTAGAAGTAACACAGAGTTGGAAATGCAAGCTTTAAATTGTCATTTGAGAGGGTGGTATTCGGGTTTAATCAATAGCTCGTATACAATTAAATCCAAAATTGAGTTCCGAAGTAAGTGACTCTACATAGATTTGTAGCAAAGATCCTTTAGTCTAGAAGCAAGCTTGAAAACCACTAAGCCATGACACTTTTATTGATCGGACTAGAACAGCACACAAGTTCAAAATCTAGTTGTTGGTATTGTTCTACTTTTCTTCTAAAGGCCCCCAAAAAAGTAACGCAGCATGTCTAAATACCCCCATAATTTACAAACCATTGGTCTATGCACGGAAACATAAAATGATATCAATGCTCTGTTTTGTTTCTGCAAATTTTGACACCTTTCTTGCTCTATTGTGATCAATATAGCCAACACAATGTCCATTTTATGAAAACGTGTCACATTTTCAAAGTTGCATCTGAAGACATTATTACAAGGTTACAATACACAACCATGCATTAAGTGACACACACTTCACGGGAAGAATGCGATCTTTCACTGAATGGCAATGAATATGGCTATACATTTTATTGCAACTTTTAAAAAGGGAGAGATTTTCTTATAATGGGTATTGTGTTGGCAATATTGATCGCAATGGGGCAAGATGGGTATCAAAATTTGCGGAAGAAAACGAACTATTGATATAATTTTATGTTTACGTGCAAAGACCATTGGTTTGTAACCTATGGGGGTATTTAGACATGCTGCGTTACTTTTTTTGGGTCTTTATAAGCCTATGGGCTTAATTACGTTGTAGCCTTAGCACCAACTCTGTATTAGTGCTTTATGCCGTTAATGCACGTGTGGCGCAGCTGATAAGCGCAGGACTCATGATCATAAAACCATTGTAAATCGTAAGTTCGAGCCCCGGCTGTAGTGAACGTGTTTGTGTCCCTGGGCAAGATACTTAATCTCAATTGCTTCTTTCACCCAAGCGAAATCTGGGGAGCTGTTATAGGGAATATTATAATCTAAGTGCTGATAGGGATGTGCGCTTGGCCAGCTGCCGGCCTAGATGAAGCGAAATGGTTGTGACGATTTCCTGATGGCAGCGTAATAATAATAGGCAACAGCGCTTTGAATCCTTCGGAAACGGCGCTTTACAAATGTCGGGTATTCACTATGAGGTAAGGTATGCTAATCTACCAAGGGCTCGGTTCAGTAACCTTGGATGGGCACATGCTAACAGCAGCTGACCATGCATGTTCTGGGTATCATAAATCATACTAAAAATCCAGGGTGTGTATTTGCTCAATACACTGGTGATTGGAAGCTATTGAACTGCGCCATGAGATTTGAGATTTTATTAGCTCATAGTGATTAATGAATGCCATGTTTCATTGGATACAACCCACAGAGTTTGAAAATACTTCACTAGTCTCTCTTCCGAGATTATGGTGCTAGGGATCTTTGCCTGATCTAAAGTAAATGTGCAAATAAAGTGAAAATAACAATCGTGAAAGCGGTCTACAAAAATCAAAAAGCAAAATCTGATGCTTAAGACGAATACAGTATAAAAGTAAATGTACATACTTTTATTTTCGTTCAGCAGTGCCCAGATTTGAAATTACTTATGATATATGATATAAAGTATGAGCTATTTTCGATGCATTTGATACTGGCAAAGTAGATAGAAGGTAACAAATCCTTCACTTTTGGAGGGTGAGGTTGATAAGAAATGCCCCTCGTATAGTATATCCCTTACATCCCGAAAGGAAAATGACTACCAACCTGACGATTACAGCAAAAAAGGAGGTAGCGTTATTTGTCTTATTAGATCTTTAAAAGTATTGTGAACATTAATATGACATGATCGGAGAAACGTTGGACTATTTTCCACATTGAACGTTTATTTTGACCAATATCTGTCTCGGTATTCTCAAGTCATAATAATTTTAAACATTTTCATTATGACACCTAGCATGCCTAGAGAAGGTTAGCAATGGTGAAGAAAACTTTCGAGCGAGTAGGCCTCCCAAATGTTACAAACATGGTTCCACTCTGAAGGGGTTGAAACCTACAACAGTTGATCACACGTACGTTTTTATAAACATAAGCAAGAGTAAAATGGTATCTCTGGAACGTATATTTACTGAACTAGTTGTGGTCTGAATCTATAAGACAAATTGTCTTGTAAATATTCAAAATATCTTGTAAATGTTCTATCATTGATAGGTAGGCAGTGAAGGGGGGGTGTTATGTAATAACGGTGATGAACTAATTACACATCTACCGGTAGAATAAATTATTGTTTATACTAGCGTGATTGCAAACGATCCAAATTTTGATATAATCAATATTTTCATGCTATCAGCATTCTTCATATTCTAGATTTATCATTAAAGAAATACCCAATATATATGCATTTAGCTAGTATTAAGGTACTTATAGTAGTGCTATAATAGTTTTCTTCTTCGTTATTCTCTGTTGGTGTGTATCTTCATGGCTTCATGCTATGCATGTATTGATTTCTATATGACATTACGAAATAAATGTTTGTTTGTTTGTTTGTTTATTTATTCTTTACCCTGGGTCCATATTCAGAGGAAAACTTAAGTATTCCTCTGTTTTATATATGGCCCATTTGTTTCTTGAAAAGAAAAGGAAAAATGAAAGGAAACAAGTTTCAAAGACCTACTTACTGGTCGTGAGAAAGCAAACTCCAGAAAAACAAACAAAACAAGAACAAAATAAAAAAGGAATACTTTCCGGAAGCAACAAAAGCCGGAATAATATTTTTTTATTAGTTTAGAGCATTATAATATTGTGACAGTTAAAACCTTGTAATAAAGGTAACGTTATGTTGTGAAGATTACGTTAACGAAAACAATGTTTTAGCTGTGTCATAGGGATTGTGCACTTTAATTGTCACAAGATAGGTGAGATTTTGATGACACAATAAGTGCCATATGTAATGCAGCTGGACGGTTTCTGGTAAATTTCAGAAGTATCCGGCAATGCTTGCTACACTTTGTGATTTTGTATTGTATTGGGTATGCTTCGGAACGATAGAGAGTGCCCGTGTTTGTCAGATTAGCGGCCATCTTTGAAATGTAAACAATATACCCACACCTAGAGAATTGGAATGTGTTTCAGGTGCAAAGCAGGTGGATGTGTAGTTCTAAAATCAGGTGGCAGCTAATCCGAAACACAGGCACTCTCGTTGAGTTGGGGAGAAGGAGAATTAGTCATGCAGAGAAGGGGATTGTTGTAGGATTGTCAAATTAAATGGGGTCAGTGAAGTGATCATGACTTCAACAATACTCAGTCGATCGCCACATATTGGGGCCAAAATACGCGTAATTAACAGCGATGCTTCCAATTATATCCCATAATGTATAATACGATGTATCGTTTGAACTTGACAAACACATTTCAGGAGGGGGGTAATTATTTTTGGATGTGCTTATTTGAAGGAGAAGCTTAAAATTGAAGGATAAGTCTGTAGAATTCTTATATAAGTTATGTTTTCACAACTGAAAAAATTGACAGAAAAGGAAGAAAGAAAACAGCAGTTTCAAGGAAATGAATATCCATTCAACTACGTCTTGTAGTAAGTGTCCATACGGAGAGAAATGACTAAATACCCATATCCAATTTTCTGATTAAGCAAATTACTGATAGCGCCTTAATATTTGAAAATGTGTTTTTTTTTTTTTTTGGAGTGAATATATTTTTCGCCAATGTTTTATTTTAAAGATCTTTCATTTGGATATCAAAACAATGATAATAATATCAGTATGTCGTTGCTGGCCAGGATACTTCATATGTGCATTTGACATCTAAAATCAAAACCTCATATATAGCAATAAAAAAGGCTAATGACGACCCCCATATGTGACAAATTCCTGTCGAAATTTAAAGGAGACACAAAAATGAACGATTGGTTGAAAACAGTTCATTTATTACGCTCAAAAGGAAGTCTTTTTGAAGTTTTAATGGTGCAGGTGCGAAATATTTTTGAAATGGACTACTGTTTGATTTGCTGTGGTTTCTACCTCAAATTTAGAAGACCAAAACCCTACGCATATGAGATTTTAGTATTGAGCCCAATTTTTTACATATGATGTTTTGCAATTGACCTTTGAAATTACTTGTCCAGCGACGATGTTCACAAATAAAACAAACAAACAGAAGGAAGGGTCAAACTTGTCTTTTGACCCAAATATCATACATTCGATTTTATATGCAGAACTAGATTATTATTGACCACCCGGTCGTCTCGTGATTTCAAGATAATATAACACATCTGTATCGTCTGGAAAACGCATTGCACTATCTTTTGTATAAAGAACTGGTTTACTCTTTTGGCCAACTCATATGGTTTTCAACTTTGTTAAATCTGTCTGTGTTTTAACCTTGGATGTATTTCGTAATTCTAGCATCTTCTGTTTTATGGTTCACAAGATATCTTTGCGAACTGCATGTTCCAAAAATTTCCGTTGATTCTGATCTTGCGTTTTTATTTTAAGAGAAAATACTTGAAATATTGAAATTTTAAATATTTAAATGTAAATCGTATATGTAAAATATATACCGTTCTGATGCTATCCGCTAGGAAAGCGAAGGGTACCTTTCGGACCTAACGCCTATGATCGCTCCTCTACAAACCGTGCCTTGATAACTCAGTTGGTGAGAGTGTCGTGCTGGTAATACGAAGGTCGCCGGTTAGAATTCGGCCAAGTGCACACGTTTTTGTTTCCAACACTAAAGCGCGCGGGCCATCTCCAGGAAATATTAATAAATATACATACTTGAAATATTTTCTCGTAGGCAACTTTTCTGTGATTAGCCGTGTATGAATGGAAAATACAAAAGTTTAGAATTTCCTGCAGAGACTACGAACACAGGCAAGACGAAATTTAAGATTTAAAGATTATACGCAAATCTCATTTTTAGGTAAGACGGTGGAGACGAGGCTGTGGATTACGAAATGTCCTTAAAATGAATCAATATTTTGTCATTTTTGTGTGGACTAAATTTTTGTACTTCTTTTTTAAATTCCATATTCTTTTGGTTTTGAATTTTTACCGCTTATTAGCAATTGATCGATCTACCTACCTATCTATCAGTCGATTAATAAAACAACCGCTGGATCATTCAATCAATCAATTAGTGGATCTACCGATCGATTGATTGCTCAATCAATAAATCAAAATCTATATTTCCAAATCATTGAAAACATACAATAATGAAATGGGGGAGGTGGTCACAAATCGGTAAGGCCAGAAAGCGATCACAACCTAAATTAAGAGTTAATTACACTAAGCAGTACATACTAAGTATAGGCAGTATGACCAAGAGCAAAACATTACCAATACGTTAAGTATATGATTTCATAGAGTTGACTTAAATTGATTTCGGACATATTTTACTGATTTTGAGTAGTTTGTGTTTGAATTCAATCAAATCAACCCTAATCTGTCTACTGTAAGCAATAATTAATCTAATCATCCCCCCCATTTTTTTTTTTTTTTTTTGCTCACGATTTTCGAAAAATGGCCAATCAGCATCAGTCTGGAGCAGTCTGGAAGTGGTTTTCTATCAAAAAATTGGCTGTGTGACTGAGCCTTGAGGTACAGTCACATAAAAGACAGCTTCTGACCCAACCTCTTCCCAACTACACAAGACCACATTTCTTTCAAAATCGTCTATAATTTTTATCATTCTGCGATTTTCCCGCCAGTAGGCAACAGTATTATAAAATCAACAAAATCAAGCATGTTTAATCGGCGACGCCACTTGTTCAGTCCGCGATCAGTCGCAGACCCTAACACGACAGCAATAGTTGTGACATGTTGCTCTCAAGATTGTTTGTCGGCGACTTATTATCTGTCGTCGCCGAGTGTAATCGCGGATGTCTGTAGTTGACTTGCATCTTCTCTCCCGCTTGGAGCAGAGTTATTGCCGACCACTTTCCAACTGCACACAACCACTCATGATGCGCGCCAACTCATCGGCTACCGTTTCCAAACCGCTCATGTGTTCATGCCGGCCTTCCCAATTCAAAAACCCGCAGCGATTTTTTTAGGCTGCGAGGTTTTTCAAATTCGCCACGTGCGCCCGACCAAGCAAGACTGCAGAAGACTGTACAGGCCTACACATGAAAAAAAGGGAAAAAATAAAATTTTCCTCAAATGGCCATTCGGCACCAGTCTTGAGCAGTCTAGAAATGGTGTTCTAGCAAATAATCGGTAAGACTGAAGAAGACTATACAGGACAGTGCCAGACCTTGCCCAAACTAAACATGAAAAAAACTGCTCACGATTTTCGAAAAATGTCCAATCGGTACCAGTCTTGAGCAATTTGAATTTGAGTGGTTTTCTAGCAAAACATTCGGCTGTGTGACTGAGCCTTTATATTTGTTTGCTTGTTTTGGGGGAAAGCAGGCTCGTAGCCGGGTAAGGCGAACGTTCTTTAAAATACCGCCAAACGTGATTTTTATCGTACTTTTTGGCGAATATTTAAAAACCATCATTTAAAGACTGGCTCAGAGATTTTGAAATATAATTTGTTGTGTTAAAATTAAAAATAGTCGACAAGAACTGAAGTTAGTCACCCAAATGCTCAATTCCAAAGTTATAGATGAGATGAATCGGATTTCGTTTTGATGTAGTAAACATTGTATAAACTAGGATACTGTGTACACTGCAAAAACTCCGGTGTTGAATATGCAACACCAGGTCGGTGTTAAGCTTGTCAGTGTTAATTTCTGGTGTTAAAGTTTAGGATTTAACACCGCTTGGTGTTGCTGCAAAAATTTGGCTATGCATTTTGGTGGTCTCCTTATGTAATGCTAGAAGTAAGCAACTAATATAGAAACAAACAATAAAACAGCAAACATTTTCTACTAACATGTTAGATGTTACAGCGATGACAGATAACACCAACATTTGGTGTTAATTAACACCAAAAAAAAAAAAAAAAAAAATTTTATCGTACTTTTTGGCGAATATTTAAAAACCATCATTTAAAGACTGGCTCAGAGATTTTGAAATATAATTTGTTGTGTTAAAATTAAAAATAGTCGACAAGAACTGAAGTTAGTCACCCAAATGCTCAATTCCAAAGTTATAGATGAGATGAATCGGATTTCGTTTTGATGTAGTAAACATTGTATAAACTAGGATATTGTGTATAACCAAAAAAAAAGGGAAGGACATTTGAGCTTAGCTATTTCACACAACGATTAGTATATGGACAAGCGTCACGTATATGAAAAACCCACGATTTGCTAAAGAGTTGAGGGCGCCATCCTCGGGAAATCTCTGGGTCGGCTTAAAAAAAGTCCAACCCCCTTAAATTCTGGCTGCGTGCCCGAGGGAGGGTTAGAACATGTAGAACGAGGCAAAAGAATATTACGACACTATAACATCAATCTGAGCTATAGGGACATTTTTTTATTATTTAGCGCACTTCAGGGAACGTTACCGGACGAATACGGTGAGGGTTACAATATTTTGTATTAAGGCCATTGCATGTCAAAAACTCGCCCCCAGCAAAATAGCACTAATGTCGTCACTAGAGGAACCATAGTTGGTTAACAGAGCCTCTCATGTCAGTATATTATTGTATATTATTACCGGTAGGAACCGTATAATTACTTAAATAGCGTATGTTTAACCATTGAAAGTGTACCTATATAATCACCTAAGTTAATTATTTTACATGTTTCCAGTTTATGTTATTAGAAGTATGGAGGTTATGAAATGCATGTAGTTGAGAAATGTGTAGGATTACACACCACAAAATTTCTTGCCAGGGCGTAGCCAGCGGAAGTAATGCCACGGCAAAATATATCGGGTGTCTCAAATAATAGATGTCCACTTACTGTAAGAGAAAAAACCCTGTATAATTCGTATTCCTTATGGTATATTGTGCCTTTGCACGTGTCATTTTTTACCTGTAACATAGTCCTATATTATTTAACTAAATTCGAGCAATTCTTGTAACCGTTGTCATGGAGACTTATTTTGACAAGGGTTCATTGTACGAAATTCAAAGTATTTTATTTTGTGTCACCAGCCACGCCCAACTAAATACAGCGTATCTTCAAAATATATATACATGTCCCCATAAATTGTCAAATGGGAACACACGCGCGCACACACACACACACACTAATATAATTCGACAAGTCTGAACATAAAAAGTTTTATCAAACTGAACCATAAGAACACATCAGTGAATATAACATACGCGACGCACCAACACGCTCCCACACATATATCGGCAAATCTAAACATTATTTATATATTTATCTTGGGCTTAAGTTATTCAGGGTTATTTTAGAGCAAGTGATATCCCAGTCATTTGTCTAAGTTTATTGGCTATTTATTTTGCCCATTTTGGACAAGTCACACGGAGGCAATAATAGGGTTTGTAGTTTAAATCGCTTGTCTCCCGACGGAATATCTGGCGTGTGTTTTCCTAATTTTAAACCACATAGGGCAATAATTAAATGAATGAATTGCCCAAAGAGATGAATTGCAGAATTGAACGTGTATTTCCATTGTTCGCAAAGAAAAAAAATCCTGTATTTCTGTGACGTATTATGCAGTGAAAAATAGGAGGCCGTCCAAAAAGGTGCCCCTCTCACTTGCTCATTTAAAATATTTTGCAATACAAATCACAAATTTTTGTCTTTAAGGCATGCTACGTGTAAAGTTTGATTGTTTTGTTACGAATATGTTGATTTTGTCGACAACACAAAATGGGCTTTTCTATCACTAACGCAATACGCCTTGAACACAAGTGCTTGTGTTTAACCAGGGGAACAGAAAAAAACACACCGGCCACTATTTTGATACGATTCTTTTATATGTAAACCAGACCTCTTTCTGAACATAATATTAGACTGTTTTATACATAAAGCTTATCGTGAAACTTATAATTAAAACGGTGTGGAAGTTTTATTGAAGAGAACTCATTCCATGGTTAGCATTTCTCATTTGCTTTACCAATGACCACTGGAAGTAGGAAGCCAGTATTTAGTAAAATTTTGAAAATATTTCCTTCTCCTTGTTTGTATAATAATTCAGGAAAGCATACCAAAGTAAATAATGAACCCCGATCACGTTCATAGATAGGGGATTATTACTAAATGTCACTGATAATGTAATGAGTAACTCCAAATCAAATAAATTAACATCCAATAAAAGAATTCAGTCACGCCATGGGAAACTCCGTCTTTTATTTCATTCCAATGTGTCATTCAATAATTACAACAATCAATAGCCATTATACCATTGAAAATAACTTCATAACGAACTGGAAAGTAAAGAGATGTCAAGAAAGAGAACTAAAGAAACGACATGAATATCCTTGAAAGCATTTGGTAGATTTTGTTCCAACCTGCTTACTGGGCACAATTAACACAGTCAACAGAACTCATGATAATCTTCAGTTTGGAAGGTCATATAGACCGTCCATAGACGCAAACTAGAATTCTCTAAAAGACTGAATGAATGTTCTTTTATGGTATTAAAGAATTTACCTTGTATTTGGCTACAGAAAGTGATAACAAAAGGTGATTTTGGTTTGCTTTCATTTCAATATAATACACAGGCTGAATTTTGTATTTGCTCCAATACGAAATTAGATATTTCACAATTTTGGAACCAAAGAAATGTTTCTTAGCTTAACCCTTTCAGATGGGGATATTATTGATGAAAAGCTTTGTATCAGTGCAAAAATCAGGGCTTTCAATTTTTTTTTTTTCTCGGGATACCTGATATGTGAAACTCTCGTTGCACCTTTAAGTCGACTAATTAAGAAGTAGTTAGCTAACTAAAGTGGCGTAACTACAAACATGATTTCCCCGTTGAGAGCACTGAAGTCGAATCTACCAATTACGATTTTGTTGCACTCAACAAAAAATCAATTTTGAGTGCACCATATTAAACAAAGCCGTATCTACATCTAACTAGGCCTAATTAACCTAATAACTCTGCAATAAATTGAGCCTTAAATTATGCGCATTCTATTACTTTTGTAATATAATTAAATTCTACTGTATTGTTTAGTGGAAGAAGGTCGTAACTACATTTTTGATATGTTATTAAGGTTTTTGTGCATAAACTAGCATACATTTTGTAAAAATGAAAAAGCACTTTTGACAAGAAATGTTTAGAGATTTTCTTTTTTATTTACAAAGCACCGCTTTACAAAAATAAAACGGCGTATCCACATAACTAGTTTTCCCGTTGAGCGCAAGAAAGTCATATCTTCCAGTTACGACTTTGTTGCACTAAACCGAAATTCAATTTTGAGTACAATCCTTATCATATGCGTCAGCTGTCATCCCATTTCTGAAGAAAATCGAACGCAACAATGACTCTTATTTACCACATAATCATACTAGGCGTGCGAATGAGTAGTAAATAATACCTCAGTAAATGCCGACACATTTTGCGATTGTCTTATCCTCGTGAACAATCTTGTGCTACATTTGCACATGCAGTCTCATTGTTGACAAGGCAATGTCTGCCATGCTTGACAAAAATCATTTTGAATGGGCCCGCCACTACTCGTTGTATGAATTTGTTTTTGACCTAATTTATTTTTCATCTGATTAAACTTTTCAGGTTACATTCGTTTAGTATTAATAAAATATAATGTAAAATTGGGTTTAAAATGAAGGGGTCAGGCATAATTACGCAATAAGTAAAAAGGTGCGGGGCATTTAAAGTCATTAACACTTTAAGTGCCCAAGCTAAAAAAAAAACTCCCGTTAGTGCCCAAGGAGGGGGGTTCCTAGGAACCCAACCGAGAAAATCACTTTCCCCATGGGAGTTTGTTCATGACACTAAAATAAGTAAACGGAGGTCATGTAAGAACCACATACCAATAATAAAAATGAAAATCCGAACTTTGACCTCTATCCTATGGCCAATTGAAATTGTCACTCTTTGAAAAAAAAGGAGTTCGCACATTTTCATCCTTAGCAGGGGTTAGTACATTTTGTGACCCCACTTTTCTGCACCCACTTTTTCTGCACCCAGTTTTTTCTGACCCGACTATTAAAAAAAATGTTACAACCAACAGCCACATTACTCAATCATTATTAAAGTCAAATTATTGATTGACTGATTAATAGGCGTAAATTACATTTTTACATTATTATGTTCGGCGAAATATTGTCAACAATTTGCAGCCTCGTCCGCGAATATACAAAAACATTTCTATCGTATCACACATCATGAGCATTGAGCCCTGTGTAATAATGTCAGGGAAATTCCCTGAATCGATGGCTAATCACAAATAAACAAGCTCTAATGAATATGTACGAAATATGAATGAAAGATTTAAGCCTAGGTAAGAGACTAGTAAGAAGCAAAGCCCGGAAACAAAGTCGATCAACATGGTAAAAATAGCAACATTTTAACACGCTATCAGCATATAAAGGGTTATTCGATTTTAAGTATTAACAATTATTAATTAATTACCTCACAAGGTTTTAATATAAGCAAATAAATCCCAAGATTGAATTACTTTAATTTTTAATTAGCAAAATATCTTGATTTTTCCCTCCCGTTAGTGCCCAAGAAGGGGGTTCCTAGGGACCCAACCTAATTATGTTAATGAAGCCGTGGACGAGAAAAAAATTGGTATCAGGAGAAGCGTATTCATAAATCAGACAAATAGCAAAGAACTCCCTGAAAATTGTCATTGCGTAATCCGAAATATCGCAAATAAATCAAATGTTGGGTCCCATGGAACCCCCTCCTTGGGCACTTAAGTGTTAACAAGGGGCACCCCTTCTAAATTTTCTTTCTGCGCCCAAGAAATGTTTATTTGAAGTTTCATGCTTTTGTCCAGAAGTGCATGATTTTTATGGTTATCCACCGCACTAGAAGAGTCGACTGGATAGGATTTGGAACAGCTGTTTTGGGGAAGTGAATTGCTAGTGTTTGCAAGTTCTATCAGTCTCCTCACATTGTTAAAGAATATCAAGGTCTTACTATGCGATTCGGCGAAACTGACACATATCTTCAGCAATTGCAATATCATCAACAAAGTAAATGTACTAAATATTGGTACGATAGATAGCTATGATCCTCTTTTTATTTGTAACAAAATGAGTACCAATGTGCATAGTAATACGTCAGAATGACGTCAAAGGTAGCATGTCAGCAAAACTTTCAATTTCCCCAATGGACCCCAATGGAAATAAGTTTCCAGTCGAGGCTTTCTTGGGCTATCCAGGACATTGTCCGAATAAATCAAATCAAATCAAAAAATTCCATAGACACACAGTGTAGAATAGGGGAAATTCATTTGTTTTCAAGTGTTTTTGGAGATCTTGTACATGTTGTAACTCCATTCATTGCTTACTAATTAAAGTGAGCATTCCTATAGTATTTTAATCCCAGTTAAAGGGGCATTTCGTGATCCACAGCCTCGTCCCCCCGACTTACTTCAAAAAAGTTGAGATTTTCATATAATCTGAACCGTTAACATTAGTAATCCATGTGTGCCTAATCTTACGTGCAAATTCGGTCGTGTCTGTAAGAAATTCGCAATTTTGTATTTTCTGTCCGTAAACGGAAAGAAATTATAGCACATTGGCCTATGGGACCGTGGGAAACGAGCATTTGCTCATAACACAAAACCGCAAAGTCGGGATCAGCTAAAAAGTTGTGGATAAGCTTTTCTCAAGGATTATCTAGTGAACAATGATTAAAACCGAAGGCGCTGGAATCACGAAATGCACCTTTAAGTTAAACATATACAAAGCTTAGTACTCTTTTTTCCATCGAAGATGGTATAAAATCGGAATAGATAAAAGCCACTACATTGCAAGTTACCCTAGCATATGTGTAGCAAGCAAGTGATTGGCAGAATATCACAGTCATGCACAGAGTTGGGTGGTTGTCTCATGTAGCAGTGCAAAGTCCTCTGGTTCCAATTATTTTAAGAATTAAGGACATGGTATATTTTTTTTTTTTTTTTTTTTTCGTGTCTGTAAGAAATTCGCAATTTTGTATTTTCTGTCCGTAAACGGAAAGAAATTATAGCACATTGGCCTATGGGACCGTGGGAAACGAGCATTTGCTCATAACACAAAACCGCAAAGTCGGGACCAGCTAAAAAGTTGTGGATAAGCTTTTCTCAAGGATTATCTAGTGAACAATGATTAAAACCGAAGGCGCTGGAATCACGAAATGCACCTTTAAGTTAAACATATACAAAGCTTAGTACTCTTTTTTACTATATAAGATGTTGTTTTATATATAAATTGCGATGTTCTGTCTTGTTTAACTTTTAGCGTGTCTTTGTGAACTTTCATAACTGTTTTAATATTATGTTTCTTATTTATATAATAAACAGACTGGATTGTAATACTAGCACATGTATTTACATCATTTGTGGTGTACATACTGACGTATGTTTGCCCACGTGTTCTACATGTCTATTGCGAATGCGAAGTTTGTATGGCAGACATTTTTCCATACTGGCGTATGATTTTATGACTTGATTACTATTAAGTTTTTTTTTTTTTTTTTTTTTTTGATTGGATGATAGTGCACCCATCACAGTGGTTAACTTCCCAGTTCATTGACATGTAATGGATGATATGACCCATGGTTTTGAGAGTACCATTATGTGTACAATGCCCAGATAGCACACACTATGTGTTACAATATGCTCATCAACCAAGGGCACATTTCAGTGGGTTGTACTTGTACATACATTGACATGAACTGATCTTGTGTATTCTAGGTATCATATATTATACACAACACTCAGGGGTGTGTTTTCTAAATACACTTGTGAATGAAAGCTATTGAACTGTGCCACAGTAGTTGATACTTCATTGCCTCATAGTGTCAAGCTGTTTGTTTTGAAACTTGTTTCCTGTAAGTGAATTTTGTAATCTCGGTGCAATGGACTGTGGTTAAAATATTTAGAATCTATTTGATAACAGGGGGCACTCACCTATGAAATGGATAAGGCTGTATAAAGGCTGGCATTTTCAAACCAGTGGTATTTCAAAGTTAAAGGTTGATGCATGAGTATGGTTGATGCCTGAAATATATACTGTGGTTATATCATCTCTCTAATATACGAGACGGTTTCCTATGATCTCTGAGTATTTACACTAACATATTAAGTACTAACATCCTCGCTAAGCGATGGTTGTCTTTTTAAAAGACTATTCTTGTTACTATATAAGATGTTGTTTTATATATAAATTGCGATGTTCTGTCTTGTTTAACTTTTAGCGTGTCTTTGTGAACTTTCATAACTGTTTTAATATTATGTTTCTTATTTATATAATAAACAGACTGGATTGTAATACTAGCACATGTATTTACATCATTTGTGGTGTACATACTGACGTATGTTTGCCCACGTGTTCTACATGTCTATTGCGAATGCGAAGTTTGTATGGCAGACATTTTTCCATACTGGCGTATGATTTTATGACTTGATTACTATTAAGTCCCAGTAATCATGCAAGAACCAGTGCTGGGTCATTTAGCTTTCACATATGCTAAACCCCTAATGCGATTCACAGTAAAAGAGGGCGTTCACCTTGTTCGCTATACATGGTTGATTGATATGGAGAGTATGCAACAGGTGGGGAAAAGTGACAGTGTGAAGAACGTTATTTTTACACACATTCCATGATAACAATACAGGCACCTGTAGATGAATGCTGTAACTGTCATCATCAAACAGGTGATATTGCACTCCTGGAATTGTTCTTGGGGGACAATTTAGGGGATACTCTATACGCACACATTCCAGGATAACAATACAATCACCTGCAGATGAAGGCTGTTGTTGCTGGACTGAAACAGGTGCTTTATTGTTCTCCCGGAATTGTGGAGGACACTCTGGCACACATTCTATGATAATAATACAAGCACCTGTAGATGAGCGATGCACCTGTCAGAATCAAACAGGTGGTGTATTGTACTCCTGGAATTGTTCTGAAAGGGCACTCTGGCACACACATTCCAGGATAATATTACAAGCACCTGTTGGATGCGGTAACTGTCAGAACCAAACAGGTGGTGTACTCCTGGATTTTTTTATTTTTTTTTAGTTGAAGGACAGACAGAACTTTGCAAAAATAGCTTATAGCGTAATATCGTGTACCTTCGATTCAGTCTCTGACGCAAACCTAGTGCATGCACTACTAAAGCTGGGATTCGGAGCAACACTGCGTTGTTCCCACAACGTTGGAACATACCTATGTACGCACACATACACACACTCACACCCACACCCACAAATACACACACACACACACACACACACACACACTGTGCAAATATTTCGTTTAAAAACCGGGGGCGCTCTCCAAAAAAAGTGTTGTAATTGCTTTAATAATACATTCAGCTTAAGACTTCAAATAAACATGAATATTCATTTGGCATTATTCTTATTTTAAAATGACACAGTTTATCAAAACTCTAATGTGGTTTTCTATAAAATTAATAAAATTGAGAATTTAAACATGCGATTTTCACAGAGCAATTCTTATCAAAATACGCCGGTATGCCATACTCTTCGTCATACGCCAGTATGCTCAATAACCGAAGAGTTGTTATCACATGAATTTCACGAGACATTTTGCACAGATCTTAATGTCTTTCTCCTTGAACCGATATCTCAGTTACATTTTTTTGATGGAATACATGTTTAACATATTTAGTTGCTTTTTAATATTACATCCAGACCGCTAGCCAGACTTAAGGGAACCAATCCACAGGGCAACCCACCGGCCTATTGGACATCATCCGAAGTGGTCATGCAGCAGTCGTAGGGTCACGCAACTAGGTCTAATTTTCTTGTACACGCGAAAATCATTAAGTTGCGATGACCTCGATAGTTGGTAGAGGACGCTCTGCAAAAATACCATATTTGGGAGTGTAAAGTAGCGGGCTTGATTTAAAAAAAAACGTATTACGATGGAGAAAGGTCTTCAACATATATCTAAGATTTTTTAACACTTAAGTGACCAAGGGGTTTTCACTCCCGCTAATGTCTAAGGGTGTACCCCCCCCCCCAAGGAAACCACTTGTGAAGGATCATAAGGCACACCAAATCGGCAATAAAAATACATTTTATTTTTTGGGATATAATTAGGGGCAAAACATTGTTTTCAAAACACGCAAAATATCATTTAATTGTTAATTTTATTTATTCAAATGTGGTTATTTTCAGATAATGGAATGTAATAAAAAAGGCGATGTTTCAAAAGGCATAGTCTCTGTTGTTACAGGAACTCCTACCTATTTTACCTGTTCAAATCATAGAGTGAATCAGTACTTAAAACTTTGTTTACGTATTGCTCGACCTGTTTAAGGTAGCGAAGACAACGGATAATTTCACACTGGTCATAAGTGAGTTGAATTCCAACATACTTTAACATTCCCGGATTCGTACGGATTTACGCTGCAGGCCTCTGCAGAGAACCTGGACACGGTCGTGCGTCTATTGTACTTGCGCAGGTGTATCCCAGTTGACCATGGATAGCAATTTTTTACAGCAAACAATTGTATCGTTGCAGATCGGATTGGTGCAAGAATTGTACATTTCGATGATAAAAATCTCTGAAATTTTCCAGAAGGAAAGAATTTTGGCTGTGGTATCGCAGATTTCTCACGTTTTTACGGTGACGGTGCAATGAAAGGTTACATAACAACATTGGATGACAAAATTGCTTCGAACTGTTTGTTTAGTTAAGAGGATTTCAATGGTTTAAATAAAATTAAATAAAAATAAGAAATAAAGCGAAATCTCAAGACAGGGGAGATGTTATGGGGAATGTTACAATCTAAGTGTTGATAGCCATGTGCGCTTGTAGGGCATGTCTTTGAGCAGCCACCTAGATGAAGCGAAAAGATTGTGACGATTTCACGAAGGCGGCATAACAATAATTGCCGGGAATAATTGGCAACAGCGCTTTTAGAGTGTTTACGGTGATTATGCTCTGCATAAAAATGGTTCGTTCAAGTACGGCCTATGGTTGTCGAGTTATTTTGATATGAAATGACTCAAATTATTCAACATAATCTTTAACAATTGTCAGGCATGTGTATAGCGCCAGTAATTAGTACTTGAGAATTTCGTCGCTTCCTCAAGGTGCTGCAATAAAGTGCAAGTCCTATTCTATTAGATTTTCATTATCCAAACATACACGTCTAGCCCTCTTCTATTCATAGAGTATCCATTGTACTTCTTTTGTTAAAGTTCGTTGCCCCGACCTTTATTTTTGATAATATAGTCAGTAGCTGACCACATTATCAAAACCTTTTGTTTTTTGATAAAGTGGTCAGTAGCTGACACATTATCAAGAAATAAAGGTCTGGGCATCGAACTTTGAACGAAAGAAATACAACAGTCAGTCTAGAAACACTATAGGAATCGGTGTAGAAATACCGTCTGCCATTGCTTATGGGGGAGGGATTATTTAAATTATAATCGCATTAAGGACACCTGCCATGATCATAACATCTGTTTTTAATCAAAAACAGATAGAAATGAGACAAACTTAAGTCTGTCAGGCTGAATGCCACAGCGATACTGTTCATATGTGTGTAACAAGCAGGACTGTATTAAAAAATAAATTCTGTAGTGTCGTATAGAATGGTATTTTTACGGGTCAAAGGTCAATTCCAGAGACATGATTACTGTCAATATTCTGGAACATGGGCATTAAAGTGTTTTTATTTGTAAAAAAAATGAATTAAATCATAGCTAAGTATCATGAAAATGTATGGAAAACGCATTATTTTAACATCGCATTATTTTAACATATTCTTAAGGTTTAGCTTTCTTTTTCGCTCGACGTGTATGTCAATTAAAGCGGGGGCGAGACTTGCAAGCGACTAACGGGCGAACCACGCCTGAACAAGACACATTATTTCTGATAATGTCCTGCTTCTGATCCTTTAACTAATACATAACAGAAATGGATTGGGAAAAGTCACGTGTTTACACTTAGGATTTCACTTCACGGACACATGTTATTCCTTTTTTAATCAAATTTTTTTCAGTGCATGGTTCAGTCTATTCCCAACATTGTGAAATGACACATACTTCTTTGTTCTCATGATATAGCACATCACGCGTTCCCATTAATTGAATACTAATGGCTAAGTTTCCCTCCTGCGAGTTCCTTTTTCATTTCTATTTCGATTTTATTTTTTATTGAAATATGTTCATGTGACTAGTATGAAATGTGTATATCTGCTTTTATTTATTTTTTATACAATTAAACAGATTATATTTTAATATCAATACATTCGACACGTATTTTTATTAATTTATCTGTTGCCTTTATTGCAAAACCACACAGAATGTGGCATACCGACGTATGTTATGAAATGTCTATACATTTTATACACGTATACTAAACAAAATTACATTTCAATACATTCAACAAGTATTTGCATTAATTTATGTGTTTCCTTTATGACAAAATCACACCGAATTTGTCATACCGACGTATGTTAGCCCTCGTGTTGTTTATGTCTGACCAAATAGGAAGTGATATTGTTAGGCAATTCGCACTTTATGACTATATGTTTTTACAAGGCACGTCGTATAAGTCTGAACCTAATGCACTTTTTGTAAATGTCCAATTACGTGAACATTAGGCTGTAAAGCATGTAAAGCGTGGAAACAGCACGCTTTACAGCCTGCCCTCTATCGGATGTTTTCATATTGCAACCTCTCAGTTCGTAGTCTTATTGGACGAGGATTCAATCGGCCAAAACTACAGTCTGATTTGGACAGAATCGAACACACGCGAGCGTGGACTGCGTGAGCCAAAAGGAACATCGCACCTTGTTTCGAGATGCGTAATTGGTCGAACAATGCGCCGATCCTCCGCGTAGCTTGTAGCGCATACATGAGGTGTGCGTATCTCCTGTCCAAGTAGTTTTTAATTCCACTGTAGTAAGGTCTAATTTGTAATAGATCGGTTACTTTGTGCATCATGTTTTCTTAATTGCGGGTGATTTGTCTGAACCACATTAGACGTATAGCCAGAGGATTAACTTGTTCTATAATTATGATGTGTAGCTAATTGATAATGTTGTTATGTCTTCGTTTCCTAGAAAGGACACGGAATCCACGAGTGCTTGCTGTTCAATGCATTTCGTGGTGCATTTAGTGCAAATGTTATACTGATGCTACTTGAAAATTCCAATGTTAGTGTAGTTAATTACTAGTTTAATACACAGCTGAAGGGGGGGCTAGGGTCCCATTTTTTTGTTTTTTCGGCTTGCGTATTTTAAAGATGCAACGAGAGATTTTCAGCCACCCAAATATTGTGTCATAATAGTAATTTCAAACAGATTAGACACCAAATAGATTTCTTACCTTGTATTATGCTACAGAAATGTCTTAAAAGAGAGAGAAAAAAAGGTGATTTTGATTTGCTTATATTTCAATGTAAAACATAGGGTGAATTTCGTATTTGCTCCTATACAAAATTAGAAATTTCACAATTTTGTACCAAAGAAACATTTCTCAGCTTAATCCTTTCAGATGGGGATATTTTTTATGGAAAGCTTTATTTACATCAAGGCAAAAATCAGAATTTTCACATTTTTTAGAGACCCCTGTTTTTTGAAATCGTCCTCGTTGCACCTTTGGAACGCTGCAATCTATTTGATTTACATTTTGTTTTGTATTTGTCTAACTTTTAGTTGCGCTTGCACTGACGCCAAAAAATAAAATCCTTCATCGCGTTGTTTTTGCGTAATTAGCATGGGTCCCCAAGGTAGAGGCCCCCTCCTAAGAAAAAGTCATAAAACAAAGAGTTACTGGTATTCTGATTGTCATAAATCAACAACTAATTACTTAACACTTTAACTTGCATAAGGGGTTTGCACTTCCGTTAGTGCATAACGGGGGGGGGGGTCCTAGGGACCCCCCCCCCCCTAATAAAACCACTTTCCTAAAGGATTTTTTGATGAATCCACCACATGTTAGAAGGCTGCAAAGACATCACAATAAAGAAATAAACGGAAGAAATTTGTTCAGTAAGAAAAAAAAATTTTAGGGCAAAACATTGATTTGTAAGTTTGCTCAAAATGTGCGAAAAAGACACTCATTTGTTTCTGCATTTTCTACGGCATTGCTTCACCTAGACTCGTGCTGACTTGCTTTACTTGGTGAAGAATGAACTATATTTAACCATATTAAGCCACCAACATAAATGTCTCATGCCATTTTAATTTTTTTAGGTACTTGATATTTACCATAGGTTCCTACAGTAAACCGCTACATGATGTATATTAAATATTTATGGCTCCTTTGGCCTACTATACTTCCCAATATTGTTTTAATTATTTATTTACTTTAATGTCACTAGGTGTAATGCATTATGAAAATCAGAATCACGTTAACTCTAATAAGATTTTTTATTTTTGTCGTGGGTAACTCCTGTAGTGCATAAGGGGGGGCTCCTAGACCCATGCTAATTAACGCAAAAATGATGCGATGGATTTGGATTTTTTTTGCACCGATGCAAGCGCAACTACAAGTTAGAAAAATACAACACAATTATAAACCAAATATATTGCAGGTTAAAATTGCCGGCTGAAAACAAAAAATGGGTCCCTAGGGAACCCCCCTTAGGCAGTTAATTGTTAAACAAAGTAAACACAATACTAATAATATAATATAATATATAGTTTATATATTTTATATTATTTCACTGCCACACTAAATTAACAGAATGATTACAACAGTATCTTAATATTTCGATACATGAGAGAAATTGTTGGCATGGTGAGCCCAACCAAAGGCCCAAGATAGTCAGAAGTGGGTGACTCCTCCCAAAACAAAAAAGACCACACATCGATACCCCAAAGTCCATAGAATAATACTTGCAATGAATGACTGATAATGATATAGGGGTTAATTGACTATTGGATGAAAATCACTATCTTAAAGATTCATTACTCATATAACATACACAAATTGTTTTTTAAAAAATATGTTTAAATTACTTAACAGTTGAGATTTTTTTTCAGATCTGCTGATAGCATGATTCCAAACTTTTGGTCCCATTGATTCTAACGCTATTTTGATGCATCTGTTTTTTTATTCTTTACTAACTGATAGTCGTGGAGGTTTCTCGATAAGATAAGTATGTATAATTACGATTTTTAGTGAATAATCATCAAAAAATTCCAGGAAGCTCAGCCTCAAAATGCTTAAACATGACCAATAAACAAGATTATTCTTAATATGCATAAATATTTAAAAGGCCTTCTAAGTTTCTTGAATATTGGTCGCAAATGAGCTTAAAGTGGACATTGAAATACGTTCTAAGGCTTTTTTTGTAATTTGATATTTATCCAGAATATATCCTGTGAGTATTAACCCCATACAAAATCCCATATGAAAATAAGGCAATATAATTGAACAGTAACTACAATAAGAATATCGGTTTTGGAACAAAGTGCTTCAACTTACGAGAATACCAATATTTTCTTGAAATATTGTTAGCCCCTAGCTTCAAATATATTTAATGACAGGTTTTCGCTCGATTATGATACCTATCTAGAACTTTTGTCTTGTTACTCTGATAGATTACTGCCATTGAGGGTAATATTTGTATTACTCTTGAATCTAAATGTTCCTTTGAGTGTTCCCAAATCCTAATTAGTTGTTTTTTCAATATTAATTGATTAGCTTATTTAACTTTAAACAAATTGTAACTTCCTAATTCTTGTTTGACCAATGATATTTTATTGGCAAGGTCTTGATGGGAATAAGGAATGTAGTATCATCGGCAAACAAGACAAATTTAGAATAGATGATGTATTATAGATCCTTTAATATAATATAAATATAGTAAAGGACCGAGAATTGATCCCTGTGGAACCACATGTTTAAATTCTTTGAATTTTGATTTAACATGAACAATTGGGGTTAATTGGACATATTGTGAGTTTATGAGGATAACTTTTAAACCATTTCAACGAAATGCCTCTAAAAAAAACCCATAAGTTCTAGTTTATATATTAAAATATCATGGTTGATGGTGTCAAATGCTTTAGATAGATCTAAATAAATACCTCATGTCGTTTCTTTTCCTCAACAGCTTTGTCACTTCTATCGTCAAGTCTATAAATGCCTCTGTGTAGGCAATGGTTTTGGTCTAAAGCCAAGTTGTTCATTAAATAATAATTTTTGTCTTCTCATACATGATGAGCATCTATTGAAGATGAGCCGCTCAAGGATTTTAGAAAAAGCAAAATGGATATAGCGAATAATTAGAATATAGCCACCGTATTGTCCCTTTTTGTAAATCGTACTACCCTTGCTACTTTTATGTCACATGTACAACACCTTTTTAATGATTGAACAGATTAAATATTTGTAAGTGGAATACTTATTTCCGTTTTGTCAATCTTTTTGCTAGAAGTTACTTATTCCGTCATGTACCTGGCAACTTTTATTTGGATCAAACTTTTCTTATAATTTAATAATTTCGGTCGTCAAGTATGTGCGACATAATGAAGTTGTTTTTGTAAGGTTCAATAATAAATCATCAAATTGTTTGTCCCTGTGTTGACTATCATTTTAGAGCAGCTACATTTTCGGTACTCTGCTATACACAAAAATCGTTAAAAACATTTGCTATTGTATTGGATCGATGATAATTTCAACCGTCATCATTTCTAAAATGTTTTTATCTTGAATCGCTTCTGCTAGACGACCCAAATATGTTTAGGTTTTTCTCCAAGTGTTTTCATATTGGATTAACCTTCTTGAATGTTTTCATCGTAAAATTCCGTTTTGTTGTTGCCTTCGACAGATTATGAATTTATTTCTATAATAATTTATATTTATTTAGATTTTCTTCTGTGGTATACGTTTTATTTTATACATAATATTCTTTCATTTAACTTTTGAGCAATCCTTTTGATATCCATGGACATATTGGGTCTCTTTTTTCTATTGTTCTACATTTCCTTAGTGGGATCCAATATCAATACAGTCCGTTCCAGTGTACATAAAACGCTTATATCATCAGCGCCAATCGTCACATGATGTATCTCAGTCCAATTCATACTTGTTAGCTTTTCTTTCAAATGATTAATATTACTCTCTGTAAAATTTCGTCCAAATACATATAATCATAATATAATAATGCAGCATTTATTACGCTTTTCACGTGTATCAAGCGCTTTACAATTATTACCGCTAACTTTGGAATACGTCAGCTGCATACATACCCCAGCATACTCATACCTTTGGCGGCGCCAATGACATTCCCTAACAGCATCCCATTTACACCTGGGTGGGAGAGTCGATCGAGATAAAGGTCTTGCCCAAGGACACAAACGCGTTGGCACAGTGGGACTCGAACTCCCACGCGACCTTCATATCACGAGCCGATGCTCATCCACTGGACCACACGCGCTCTTGACTAAGAGCCTGGCATTTTTTCTTACACTTGTACTAGTCGTGATAATATTGGAAATGATCGTTAAATCTGTTACGAACAATTTCAGAAGAAAAATCAGAATTATTGGTTAAAATATTCATCAATTAATGGGCCCTGTGCTCAGTCAATCTAGTTGGTTTGGTAAGGTTGGGTAAGAGCGATAATGACAGAATCTTTTTAAATTAGTCAGAGTTGGTCTGTGAATTCCCTTTAATAGGTCAATGTTAAAATCCCCATAATGTACAATAACTTATTTTTCATTCGATAAATATTGATAATTGGACTTATTTCCTCCTGTGAAATGAATCAATGATTAGTGACTATAATTACCCTACCAATATGTTTTGATTTCTTGGGTGATTTTATAAAACAAGATTCGTAGTTTTTGGGATTTATTTAGATCCAGTCTTACTTTGTAGCACCTTTTGGATATGTATATTCCTGCCCCACCTTTACACGTTGACTCTATTTGTGTACGTTAAAATCGTATCAGTAAGTATGTATGAGCGGAGTTCCTTTAATTGAGTTTTCCTGTTAGGCCGCAGATGGTAAAATCATGATAATTTGCTTTTAAAGCATTATGTTCAGTTTACAAATTTTTATTTAAAAAACATCTAATATTTAAATCAATATAGAAAATTGTTGCTAGTAAGATATTTTTCTTTTATACCGAAGTCAGGTGTAAGTAGCTGCATTGATTTGCATATTCCATTACCATAAATTCATCAAATGTGGTTACTTTCATATTTTTAATGGATTAAAAAACATTTGAATCATTTTTGACATGTTTTCTAAATTGAAACTTTCAGATATACTAGAGTCTTGAATGTTTTTCTGATTTGAGACATATGAATTACGTTTTTTGCATTATTTTCACCATTTGATGGAAACTTTAAATATCGCTCATATCATAATCATTACGATCAGACATAAGGTATCACACACAACATCAAAACATAAAACTTAAGACCAACAATAATACAAACAAAATGGAATCATTCAAGATTGCACAATAAACAATTGACTAACTAGTTTAAATAGCTCCCTCTCACCATGCAAAAAGGATTACAATATTTTGAAACAAATTCTTCAAACTAGCCTACGGGTCCATATCCGGGTCCATATGCACAAATGAGTTACACCGGGTACAATTAGATCCTGTTAAATGTTATTCCGTAAAGAGTCCCACCATGAAAGGCATTATTCACTGCATTAACATGATATGTTTTGAATAAAATCTGGTTATTTTATATCGAGAAATGTAATAATGTCAATTTTAGGCAAAACTAATACGACTACCCACGTCAACCTTAAAAACCCGGTCTAACCCTCTGTGGCATACGGACCAACTGCACACATACCGTGTGTTTTATTAACCTCTCATGTACATTAGTTACGTGAACATGCAACCATTAAGGTTGACAAGATCAGGCTGTGCGCCAAGAAAACCCAAATTCGGATGTCGTTTTAATATACGTCCCACTAAAGCGAAATCCCGACAAATCTGATATTTTGTTATATTTATTATAAGTAGTATTAATCAGTTAAACCATTGAACCCGTTGGCCATATGATATTTCTATGGACAATGAACGAAGCACCGCGGATGGCATTTCGATCATGGTGACAGGGCATAAACCACCCACACCGGCACCCCAGATTTCGGGTGGTTTGTGTCGTAATCCTGTTTTAAATGTGTGGGTGAGGCCTATGATAGAGCTTGGCGCCATCGCCTGTACTATATAAAAAAAAAAAAAAAAAAAATAACAATTGATAAGGCCATATACCAGTGCATTAATGCTCTAGTTTTAAAGGATTTGGCCTTTTGTACATTCAACGGGAATGCATTAGATCTGTGAGAGCTTACATATTGCAACTGGGTTAGCTTACAAGGCAGCCATGAAGTAAGTTTTTAAACTCCACTATGGATCAATGGTGACACTTACATGTACTGAATATACTGGTTAATGAGTCGCAAAAGGTCACAAAGAGAGATTTGTTTAATTTGTATTTTTTTATTTTTTATCTGAAATGCTTCATGCATTTTGTCTGAATGCTTTTAATAAACGACAATCGAATCACACCGTATTTAATATAATAGCTGTAATCAGTGTTCATCAATATTGCACTATCTTTTCAAATTCGTAATACATTATGACTTTGGTAATGGGATCTATTTGCCAAAGTCATACGTTTCTTTCTCAATCCGTTTGTTGCATATGACAATCATTAATTCATTCAATTAAATGCATATGAAGACATATGACCAATAATTCAACTTTCGACTAGGCCTAGATAATGAAAGTTTGCATTACTTTACGCAGATGCATTCATAATACATTTCTATTTTGGGAGAAATACAATTGTTAATGTCATAAAATCTCATTGGCAGTCAGAATAAATTCCGTACTATTTCACTGTAATCAGTGTTCAACAATCTTTGGTATGAATTTGTAGCACTCTACCTCTGCACACTTGACAATTCTATACTAGAGTGTGGGCCTTTAGTTTCGATCCTAGCAGGATCTTCATCAAAGCAAAAACCTGACAACAACAGAGAAGACAAACCATATATACAAACCAGACAAAAAGACAGGAACATGCACGGGAGGGGGAAGGGGGGGAGAGAAAGATAAAAAGAGAACATGGAATTAAATGAAAAAGATAAGTGACGAATACCATAAATCAGTGGGGCATGAAAGTGGAGGACGAGAGGATGGGCAAAGGTACTGGGGAGAGCCTGCTGAAAAAGACAAAAATTCGGCACCTTTAACTCCGGTTTTATTCCGTCAACGTTGCAGAATTAGTAGCCTTGGCAGAACCATTCTTCCCGTTTCTTTCTCAGTTCCGTTTGATTGGCATATGAACATTAATTCACTTAAATGCATTGAAGACATATGACAAGAATTAAACTTTCGACTATAGATAATGAAAGTTTGCATGAACTTTTACGAGATCATAAATTGACATTATATTTGGTTTAGATCAACAATTGGTTAATTTCAATAATTTCATTGTAATCATAAAAGAATTCAGTAATAATTGTACTACTTTGAATTTCTTTTGCTTTCATATATAATAATGATCATTGTTTAATATCATTCTAAACCAGCACCCATAAAATCTTACTCATTACGTTTTGAATGTAACTCAAAGAATACGCATTTTAAGTATTATACTATAATATTCAACGAGTTTTTCGCATTATTTTTCAAGTATGTTGCATTCACAATTTAATTTCTCTCATCTTCCCATCCACTTATTTTGCTTCACAAATTAATTTTTTAATACTCAGTTCTGTTCTCAGCGTTCATTATTAGCCATATATAAGGAATTCATAAGATTTTATTCAAAATTCTTGAGGCAATCGCATTATTCAAAAGGTTTCTTACCAGTTCACGTAAGACTATTTAAGCTATGCACATATTAAATAGTAATTCTGCTTTGTGTTTTTCAGGTTCACAAATGCATTCATATTTTGGCATGATCACAATGTGTGCAAATGTCAAGTTATTTTATTCAAATATATATTTCTTCTCTTCGTTTCCGCTGGGAGCAGATGGGGCTGCTCAGTTCTTCATCGTCATTGTGTATTCATTTTGTGCTTGTCGAGCTTTCGCGGTTTACTCTCAGGTGTCGACGATGCAGCTGCTCAGGTGAACTAGTGCTGAATCTTGTGTGGAGGTGGTGTCACTGTTATCTGCTTCATCCCCTCTCATTGAACTTCATTAACCCCTGGAATGAATTTCTGACCGTTGCGTGAGGCGTATATCAGACCCTATATTCCTAACTGGCGACTAGGCCCAAACCTTGCTGCTTGTTGAAACGTGCCATAGATCCCTCTTCTTCTCTACGAACTCAGGGGGGAGGTTTCTTCTATCTTATAGTTTGCTGAAGTTTAAAGTTTTGCCATTCGCATACCATACCTTTTTGATTGTAGTTTTTTTGATTCCTTAGTCAGACGCTAGAATATAGTCCCTGTCGTTCATCTGAACAAATTTAGCAATTATGTTCTTGACTTGCCGTCTTTCTTGACCCCCAAGGCGATGGATATCAGCCAACATTATTAGTCTGCTGTATCCCCAGATGTTCAGCTTGGGGTCTTGCAGAAGTCCCGTCATACTTGTTCTGTAGGCTTTGTTGCTTTCTTCTTCACCAGTAAAATTCCCATAATTTAGTGTGTGTGCTTGTAGCTATGGACTTTGTCTCGTATGACGTTATTCTCTAATTCCCGTCGAAGACTTGCCATATCAGCTCTACAGGTACTGGCCGTAGTATTCATGTCACGGTTTAAGTTCCCATTTCACTGTGGGCAAATTCCAAACTTTCCTCCGTTTTTTCTAAACGTGTAGTAAGTTCATCTCCTCCAGTCCCCAGTTGAGTCTGCTCTTAGCTTGTTAATATCCTCCAAACTTTCCAAAATTTGATCCAATTTTGGCCTTTCAGATTGCCGTATATCAAGAAATGTCGTGTCCCGGGTAATAGTGCATTAACTAGTTGTACAAGCATAACATAATGGGCATGTGGCTGCCTATAGGTTTTCACGCATGCCTGCGTAGCAATGCAATTGAATTGCCCGCGTTTTTGATCACAGTCAATAGAATGGCATGATGGAGACGGAGCGAAGTGTGAACACGTCCTACTCGAACGCTGTCATCTGTTTGCATTCCGAATAATAATATAATAATAATAATATTAATTCTTTATCAACGCGCGACAAATTCCACCGAAGTCTCAGGCGGCCGCTGTGGAGCGCTTTAAGCTGCTACAACCCAACAGTAAATCCAGAACGACAAGGAGGCCTTATGGAAAGAAGTCCGATTTTAGATGGCAGGAGAAATCATTGGGCATACATAGAGAAATTCTGGTAATTATGACTCGTATGGCCCAATGAATAGTTACAAACCCAAGTTCTCGGAGAAACCCTGTGACGGGTATAGTATGGATCGGCAACCAAATTCACATACGACAAGCTCCGCAGGGGATTGAACCCGGTCCGCATTGGTCGAGGGCCCCCTCCTAAGGAAGAGTCCATTAAAAAAAAGAGTTACTGGTATTCTGATTGTCCATAATTTCATACACCTAGTGACTTACCTTAACTGCATAAGGGGTTGCACTTCCGTTAGTGCATACCGGGGGGGGGGGGGGTCCTAGGACCCCCCTAAAAAACCACTTTCCTAAAGGATTTTTTTTTGATGACATCCCCACATGTTAGAAGTGCTTCAAAAGACATCAACAATTAAAGAATAAAAACGAAGAAAGTTGTTCATTAAAAATTAGGGCAAAACATTGATTTAATGTTGTCGTCCAAATGTTGCGAAAAAGACACTCCATTTGTTTTTTTCTGCTTTTCTACGTGCATTGCTTCACCTAACTAGTTGTGCTGATTGCATTGATTGGTGAAGAATGAACTTATTTACCATATTAAGCACACCTAAATTGTCTCATGCCATTTTAATATTTTTTTAGGTTACTTGTATAATTTACCATAGGTTCCCTACAGTAAACCGCTACATCATTGATATAAGAATATTATGCCCATTGGCTTACTATACTTCCCAAGATTGTTTTTAATTATTTTTTACTTTGTTTATGTCACTAGGATTATGCATTATTGAAATCAAGAATCCCGTAATCAATAAGATTTTTATTTTTATCGTGGGTACTTCCGAGTGCATAGGTGGGGGGGGGGCTCCTAGGGACCCATGGCTAATTAACACAAAAATGTTGCACAAGTTTCCACGCTGGCCACATCTGCGTTGAGTACACCCTCCGTATCTTCTTGGGTCACAGTTTGCGGACTTGCGCTGTTCGTCGCGTATTGGAGTGGTGAAGCTTTTTTCTCTGAACCCTTGGTCAGTGGTCTTGTCTTTTAGCCGCCGCCGCTCGTCACAGGTGCTGCTCCTCCCGTCTCTCCTATTTGTCCATCCTCACGGCTGGCAAGTCCGCGAGCTCGGAGTCTTGTTTTGCATATTTACTTACAAGTTAGACAAATACACAAATTATAAACCAATATTTGCAGTGTTACAAATGCGCCGGCTGAAAACACAAAAAATGGGTCGCTAGGAACCCCCCCCTTATGCAGTTAAGTGTTAAACAAAGTAACAATAAATATGAATAATAATAATATAATATAATAATTTATTATTTTATTTATTTCCATGCCACACTAAATAACAGAATGATTACAACAAGTATCATTATATTTTCGATACTTGAAGAGAATTGTGTGCAATGGTGGAGCCAACCAAGGCAAGATAGGCCAGAGGGGTGACTCCTACCAAACAAAAAAACAACACATAGATACCCAGACATAGAATAATATTGAATAATACTGATAATGCTAAGTTATTGAAATATTGATGAAAATCACTATCTATAAAGATTCATTACTCAATAAATACCAATTGTTTTTTAAAAAATGTTTCAATGACTTACAGTGAATTTTTTTCAGATCTGCTGATAGCTGATCTCCAACTTTTGGTCCATTGGATCTAACGCTTTTTTTCTTAATGTTGTTTTATTGCTTTACAACTGATAGTCGTGGGGTTCTCGTAGGGGATAAGTATGAGATATTACGACTTTTAGTGAAATAATCATCAAACAATTCGCAGGAAGCAGCCGTAAAATTCTTCAAATGAAATAGCAAGATTATTCTTCTATCATAATATTTAAAGTCTCTAATTTCTTGAATGTGGTCCAATGAGCTCTAAAGTGACATTGAATACGTTTCTAAGGGCTCTTTTTTGTAATTGAATATTTAATCCAGATATATCCTGTGAGTATTACCCCGTACAAGAATCCCATGTGAAAAATAAGGCATCTAATTGAACAGTAAATACAATAAAGAATACGTTTGGAACAAGTGCTTCAAACTACTAAGAATAATACCAATATTTCTTGAAAAATTTTTTTTTTTAGACAGCTGTTAAATATGGATATTGAAATGACAGGTTTTTCCGTCGATTAGATACCTAGACATTTTGTCTTGTTTTCTCTGCTCAATTCTACTTGCCATTGAGGGGAGTAAATTTGTATTAATCTTAAATCTAAATGTCCTTTAGGTGTTTCCCATAATCATAAATAGTTTTTTTCAATATTAATTGAAGCTTATTAACTTTAAACAATTTGTGAACTTTTCCTGTAATTCTGTTGTTGACCATGATATTTTCATTGGCAAGGTCTGAGGAATACAGAATCGTAGTATCAATCGGCCAAACAAGACAAAATTTAGAATAGATGAATGTATTAATAATATCATTTAATATATAATATAATAGTAAAGGACCGAGATTGATCCCTGTGGAACACTATTGTTTCGCATTTTACGGCATTGCTTCAACTAGATAGACTAGTGCTGATGCTTAATTGGTGAAGGAATGAAACTATATTTACCATTAAAAGCACCCCAACATAAAATGTTCATGGCCATTTTATATTTGTTAATGGACTTGTATAATTTACCTAGGTTCCTAAGTAAACCGCTAAGATGTATATTAAATATTATGGCTCCAGTGGCTACTATACTTCCAAGATTGTTTTAATTATTTATTGACTTTGTTATGTCACAGTGTATGCATTATTGAAAATCAGAATCACAGTAACTCTATAAGATTTTTTATTTTATCGTGGGTACTTCCGTTAGTGCATAGTGGGGCGGGGGGGGCTCCTAGGGACCCATGCTAATTAACGCAAAAAATGAGGAGAGGAGGGGGTATGGGGGGGGCCATATTTCCTTTTTCACTCTGGCTATAAATTCCATCTCCTCTTCTTTCCTTCTGGCGCCTCACCCCGTTTTTACACCTACCAGCTTCTCACACCTCATCCGCCCCCTTCTTCTGTGTGCGTCTCTTTCTTCCTGTTCCGTTGAACCTCCCCTCTCTCTACCTTCTTCTGTCTTCCCCCTTCGTCTTGCACCAATTGCAAGCGCAACTAAGTTAGGACAAATACAAAAATTATAACCAAATATATTGCCCAGCGTTAAAAATCGCCGGCATGAGTGAAAAACAAAAAAATGGGTCCCTAGGGAAAAACCCCCCCCCCTTTAGCGTTAAGTGTTTAAATCAAAAGTAAACAATAATAATTAATATAGATAATATATATATATATTTATTATTTATTAGTCCATGCCACCACTAAATAACAGAATGATTAAAAACAAGTATTCATTTATTTCGTTACATGAGAGAATTGTGCATGGTTGGAGCCAAACCCAAAAGGCCAAGATAGGCAGCCAGAAGTGGGTGACTTCCTACCAAAAACAAAAAGACAACACATAGATACCCAAAGTACATAGAATAATATTGCAATGAATGAATGAATAATGATATAGGTATGGATATTGTGAAAATCCTATCTATAAGATTCATTACTCATAGAACATACACAAATTGGTTTAAAAATAGGTTTAAATGACTTAACAGTTGAGATTTTTTCAGATCTGCTGATAAGCTGATTCCAAACTTTTGGTGTTCCCATTGATATCTAACGCTTTTTGATGCATATGGTTTATTCTTACTACTGATAGTCGTGGATGGTTTCTCGTAGATAAGTATGGATTTGACGATTTTTAGTGAAAAATAACATCAAAAATTCCAGGGAAGATAGCAGTATAATGCTTTTTAAACATGAAAATAGCAGATATATCTATACATATCATAAATATTTAAAGGTCTCTAATTCTTGAATAGTGGCCAGAGACTCGAAAGTGGACATTGAATACGTTTCTAAGGGCTCTTTTTTGTAATTTGAATAAGTGTATCCAGATATATCTGTGAGTATACCACACATACCAAGAATCCCAATGAAAAAAGGCAAATAATTGAACCGTAATACAATAAAGAATACGTTTTGGGAACAAAGGATTCAACTTACTAAGAATACCACATGTCTTGAAAATTGTTTAGACACTGCTTCAATATGATATTTAAATGACAGGTTTCCGTCTCGATTCGATTATGATACCTAGAAATGGTTGTCTTGTGTACTCTGATAAGATTTACTGCCATGAGGGGCTATGTATTAATCTTAATCTACATGTCCTTGAGGTGTTCCCATAATCATTAAAATTAGTTTTTTCAATATTAATTGATTTAGCTGATTAACTTTAAACCAATTTGTTAACTTTCTGAATCTTTGTTGACCAATGATATTTTATCGGTAAGGTCTTGGAAATACAGAATCGTGGTATCATCGGCAAACAAGACAAAATTTAGAATAGATGCTGTATTAATATATCATTTATATATAATATAAATAGTAAAGGACCAAATGGATCCCTGTGGACACCACATGTTTTAAATTCTTGCAATTTGATTTACATGAATGTATGAGCAATATTGTGTCCTATTAGTGAGGTAAACTGTTAAACCATTTCAACGAAATGCCTCTAATCCAATAATGTATAGTTTATAGAGTTAAAATATCATGGTTGATGGGTCAAATGCTTAGATAGATCTAAATAAAACCCAATGTCGTGTCATTTCTCAAAACAGCTTGTAAATTTCTATCGATCAAGTCTATAATTGCCATCTGTGTAGAATGTGGTCTAAAGCCAAATGTTCATTAATAATAATTTGTATTCAATAAATGAGGAGATCTAGTGCGATGAGCGAACCGCCTCATCAAGGATTTTAGAAAAAGAAGGCAACATTGATATAGGTCGATAATTAGAATATAGAATCGTATTGTCTTTTTGTAAATCGGTACTACCCTTGCTAACTTTAGGTCCATGGTACACACCTTTTATTGATTGACAGATTAAAAATAATTTGTAAGTGGAATAACCTTAAAGTTCTTTCTGCCAATACTTTTGATCAAGAATGTTACTTATTCCGTCATGACCTGGACTTTATTTGGATCAAACTTTCTTCTAATTTTAATAATTTCTTAAAAAAAAAAAAAAAAAAAATAAAAGTTGTTTTGAATGGAATTCAATAAATAATCATAAAAGGTTTGTCCTGTGTTGACTATTATTTTAGCAGCTAATTTTGGACCTATGCTTAACAAAAAATCGTTAAAAACCATTTGCTATTGTATATGTATCGATGATAAGTCCCCGGCCTCATTCTAAAATTATCTTGAATACGACTCTGATTAAAACGACCAAATATGTTATGGTTTTCCAAGTGTGTTTCATATTGAGATTAAACCTTCTTGAATTTTTCATCGTAATATGCCGTTTTGACTTTCCGAGTCAGAATTATATAATTATCATATAATTATATTTATTAGATTTTCTTCGCTGTTAGACGTTTGTATGTTCTCTACAATTTATTCTTTTCATTTATACTTTTGAGCAATCCGTTTGATATCCTGGACATATTGGTCTCTTTTTCTATGTTAGTACATTTCCTTAGTGGGATACAATGATCATACAGTCGTTCAGTGTACAATTTATAAAACGCTATAATCATAATCGACATTCGTCACCATTTGTGTATCTCAGCCCAATTCATACTTTGTGTTTTTCTTTCAAAGAATATATTATCTCTGTAAAATTCGGCGACCTACGGTGACTAACAGAGCCTTGCATGTGGTTTCTTACACTTTTACTAGCGTGATAATAGTGGAAATGATCGGTTTAAATCTGTTACCCATTTCAGAAGAAAAATCATAATTATTGGTAAAATATTATCAATCAATGTGCCACTGTGCTCAGTAATTCTAGTTGGTTTTGTAATGGGGGGTAAGAGCGAATAAGACAGAAAGTAATGTTTAAATAGTCATTGAGTTGGTGGTTGAACTCCTCCTTTAATAGGCAAGGTTAAAATCTACCATAAGTGACAATAACTTATTTTCATTCGTAATAATATTTATATGGACTTATTTCCTCCGGAAATGATCAATGGAGTATGTGACCTATAGATTACCCCTACCACAATATTTTTTGATTTTCTGGGTGATTTCAATAAAACAAGAATTTCCGTAGTTATTTTGTGGAGTTATTTAATCCAGTCTTACTTTGTAGGTCAACCTTTTGGGATATGTATTTCTGCCCCACCTTGACCAGGTGACTCTATTTGTTGTACTTAAAATCGTAGCCAGGTAAGTCATTTTTTAAAGGTTAACTTTTGAAGCGGAGTTCCTTGTAAGGGAGTTTCTGTTAGGCCCAAAATGATGGTAAATCATGATCCAAATATACAGAAATAATATAATTTTATTATCAAAATTTTATTTTATTAACATCTATATTTAAATGCAATATGAAAAATTGTGCTAGGAAAGAGTTAGATTTTCTTTTACCTGATCAGGTGTTAAGTATCTGCATTGATTGCATAGTCATTACCATAAATTCCATCAAAATTGGTACTTTCAATTTAATGGAGTAAAAATCATTGATCATATTTTGACCCCCCCATGTTCTAAAATTGAAAACTTTCAGATATATAGAATGAGTCTGAGTGGTTTCATGAGTTGAGGACATTTTAAAATTTACGTTTGCATTATTTTCACCATTTGATGAAACTGAATTATCAGTGTCATAATCATTCGATCAGACATAAGTATCACAGCTACACAGCAAAACATAAAACTTAAGACCAAAATAATACAAACAAAATGGAATCATTAACAAGATTGAACCAATTAAGAAAATGACTTCTAACTAGTATTAAATAGCATCCGCCTCCACCATTGCAACAAAAAGTATTAAATATTTGAAAAACAAATGCTTTAAACATAGGCCTACGGGTCCATATCCCGGGTCCTAAGCACAAATGAGTTACACCGGGTACAAATTAGATCATGTTAAATGTTATCAGTCAAAGTCACACCGGAAAGGCAGTTATTCAATGACATTAACATGAGATGTTTGAATTATCTGGTTATTTTATATAGAGAATATATAACTGTCAGTTTAGGCAAAACCCCAATACGACCTTACACAACGTCCAACCTTAAACCCGGTCTAACCTACTGTGCTCACGGACCACATGCACACATACCGCGTGTTTTATGAACCTCTTACATGTACATGAGTTACGTGACAGGCCAACCATTAAGGTTGTACAAGATAGGCGGTGGCGGGCCAAGAACCCCCAAATTCGGATGTCGTTATTAATATACGTCACTAAAGCGAAATCCGGACAAAATTTGATATTGTATATTATGATAGATAGTATGTAAATCAGTTAAAACCATTGAAGCCAAGGTGTCCATATGAGTATTTCATATGGACAACGAACGAAGACACCGGCGATGGCATTTAGATCATGGTGACAGGATAACCGACCAACACCAGGGGGCACCAGATTTCGCTGTGGTTGTTGTTCTAATCTGTTTTAAATGTGTGGGTGAGTGCCATATTGAAAGAAGCTTGGCCGCCATCGGGACTCGACCCGTAATATTAAAAATAAAAAAAAAAAAATAACATATTATTTTATTAACATCAAAATCAGTCAATTCTCTGATTTTAAAGGATTTTGCACTTTTTGTACATTCAAACGGGAATGCATTAGAATTCTGTGAGAGCCTTATATATTGCAACTGGGGTAGCACCGGAGCCATGAAGTTAAAGTTTTTAAACTCAATATGATCAATGGGTGACACATACAAGGTAATGAAATATAGGATTATGAGTGCAAAGTCACAAAAAGAATTTTTTAATTTTTATGTTTTTTATTTTTTATCTGAAAATGCGTCATGCATTTTTTCGGAATGCTTTTAACGACATCGAATCACACGTATTTAATATTCTAGCTTGTAATTCAGTGTTATCAATACGTTGCCACTATCTTTCAAATCGTACTACTTAGGACTTTGGGTAATGGGATATATTTGCCAAAGTCATACGTTTCTTTCTCAATTCCGTTGATTGCATATGAAATCATTAATTCATTCAATTAAATGCATATGAAGACATATGACCCCCAATAATTCGACTTCGACTCTATAGCCTAGATAATGAAGTTGCATGTACTTACGAGATCATTCATAATACATCAGATTTTGGAGAAGTCATCAATGGTTAATGGCATAAATTTCATTGCAGTCATAAATAGGAATTCAGTAATTATTCACTGTAATCAGTGTTCCAAACAATCTTTGGGGATGAATTTAGCACTCTGCCCACACTTAAAATCTTATACTAGAGTGGGGCTGGACGTTCGATCCTAGCAGGATCTTCACAAAGCAACTGACCATAAAAAACAGGAGAAGACAAACATTATCAAACAAGGAACAAAAAGACCAGGAGGAACCATGCACAGGGAGGGTAAAGGGGGGGAGAGAAAGCTGAAAAAAGAGAACACTGGAAATTAATGAACAAAGAAGCGTGAGAATACCAAGAAATCATGGGGCATGGAGAAGAAGGGGAGGACGGAGGAGCGATGGGCAAAGGGACTGGAAGAGCCTGCTGAAAAAAAAGAACAAAATTCGGCACCTTTAACATACGGTTTATTCCGGTCAACGGTGCCGAATCGTGCTGTGGCAGCAGAGAACACTAAATTCTTTCCCGTTTTCTTTCTCAGTTCCGTTTGATTGCATATGAAAGCATTAATTCAATTAAATGATATGAGACATATGACCAGAATATTAACTTTCGACTAAGTAGAAAGGTTGCATTACTTTACGAGATCATAATATGTACATTCATATTTTGGTGGTGTAGATCACATTGGTTAAGTTCATAAATTTCATTGTAATCATAAATAGAATTCAGTAATAATTGTACTTTTGACTTCCTTTTGCTTTATATATAATAATGATCATTGTTAATTATCATGCTCACACCATTAAAATCCTTACTCATTACGTTTGAATGTAACTGCAAATGACGGCATTTTAAGTATTTAGCTATAATATTCAACGATATTTCGCATTATTTTCAAGTAGTTGCAAGTCAACAATTTGGTAATGGCACATATTCCCAATGCCATCGTATTTGATTCAAAAATAAATTTTTTACTCAGTTCTGTTTCTCAGCGTTCATTATTAGCCATAGATAGAATTCAGTAATAGTTTATTCAAAATTCTTGAGTGCATCGCATTATTCAAAGGTTTCTTACCCAGTTCCGTAAGACTAATTTAAGCTATGCACAGTATTAAAATCAGTAATATTCTGCTTGGTTTTCAGGTCACATGCCTTCATATTTTGGCATGAATACACAATTAGCAATGTAAGTTATTTTAATTCAAAGATATATTTTCTTACTCGGTTCGTCCCGCTGTGAGAGCAGACTGGGGCTTCTAGTTCTCAGCGTCCATGTGTGGAATTCAATTTGTGCTTGTCTGAATTCGCGGTTTACTCTCGGGGTGTCGACGACGATGCAGTGCTTCAGGGAGAACTAGTGCTGAATCTTGTGTGTACGCCCCCCCCCCCTTTTCACTGTATCTGGCTTCAAGCCCCCTCAGTGACGTCATTTACCCCTGGAATGAATTTCTGACCGTTGCCGTAGAGCGTATATCAGACCCTATTATTCTAAACTGGCGACGATGCCCAACACCTTGCTGGGTTTGAATTGTAAAACGGGCCATGAGCCCTCTTCTTCTCTACTAACTCAGGGGGGAGGTGTTCTTCGATCTTATAAGTTTGATAAGTTAAAGTTTGGCAACGCCATACCTGTGTTGATTGAGTTTTTTGAGTCATTAGCAGAAGCACGCTGACATAGTCCTGCACTCATTCTGAACAAATAGCAATTATGTTTCTTGACTTGCGTCTTCTTGACACCAAGGCGAGGATATCAGGCCAACATGCTTATAGCCTGCTTTTGTACCCCATATATGTTCAGCTTTGTCTTCACAGAATTCACCCTCAGTACTTGTTCGGTAGCGGTTTTGTGCTTTCTTAACCAGGAATTCATAAATATTAAGTTGTGTTGTAGCTATTTGTACTTTGTCTCGTAGGACGTTATTCTCTAATTCCGTCGAAGAATTGCCATATCAGCTATACAGGTACTGGCCGTAGTATTTCATGTCAGTTTTAAAGTCCCCAAATTTCACTGTGGCAAATTCCAAATCTCCTCGTTGTTTCTAAAAAGGGTGTTAAGTTCATTATCCATCAGTGAGCTTGACTCTGAGCTTGTTAATATCCTCCAAACGTTCCAAAATTTGATCCAATTTTTTGGCCGTCCAGATTGCCGTTATAGTCAAGAAATGTCGGTCCCCTGGTTGTCCCATAGGGAACTTATACACTTGAATAAGGTAACCAGAAGGACTTGCATATTGAATTCCACGTACGTGAAATTGACAACTGATCTTGTTCAATTTGACTGCCGAATTTTACCTTTTTGTTAACTTACTGTTCCCCACGAGTTCAGATCACCTTCAAGCATAATATGATGACGGTGTGCTGCTTTAAGCTGTTAAAAATTAAACAGATTGTCGCGATTAACAAAAACAAAAGATGGCCTTGATTTCAAGAGGCAGTTGAGGTCACAGCACCGGTGTATTGTGGTCAATAACATCAACCGATACGTCTTTACTGAGCCGGTAGGGTAAGGGTGAAGGTAGGGGGGGAAGGACGGCACCGATGTCGATATAGAGTTGGAATTTGAGGTGGCCAGGCTCCTGTGGAGCTATATGAAAAAAATCCCTAAAATCGGCATTACAGATGCCTGATTGATTCCACAAAGAGCTTGATGAATTCATTCAATGTTGACCATACGGCAATAAGATATCATTTAAAAGCATTTTTGTTCTGGAACTTTTAGTTCGTAGAAGAAATCTGGAGAGAAAAAGCATTTGAACAGTCCCTTTTCGCACCATCTCCCAAAATCAAAGATGTGAGAAGATTATTATTCAAATGTAGTCTCATTCTCATATATATGGGGGTCCTACCATGCCTATTGACTCCATCGAGGTGCGAGCACCGAAAATATACAAAGCAACAAACGCAGAGCTTACGGAAGCTTATGAAACACAACGCAGGGGGGGTAGGACACGACCTGCTGTTTTAGGGTTGGCATGGTCCTACCCCCCTGATCCTTGTCAAGAGTTTGTTTTGAAACAAGTGCACGGCACGGCCTATTTATAAACGCCCGTGTAAGAGCGCCATCCTTCTATTAATCTCAGCTGGGTTAGTCGGCCAACATGGCCATAACTGTAGATTCGTTTATTTGGTTGCAAATGTATTTTTCCGATATAATTTCAAATCATCATCCCCCAATCACACATAGAAATCAAGTAAACAATATATCACAACAAAAACAAATAAAACTGTGCACTAATTTCTTGAAACGAAACTCATGAACATTATTCAACTGTAGAAATCCTAAATTCCTGATGATGATACCAACGCCACCTGAAAGCGTTGTGGACCTCGCGTGACCTCCATTGACCTTTTCCTGTGCAATAAGGAGTCTGGAATCGTTCGAACAGTTTCTCGTCAATTTCATCTTTTTTACGCTGATTTAGCCAATAAACTACCCAGAGACATTCCAGTAAGCTTCGCGAACGCTGAACAAATTTGGATAATAACAATAAAAAATTTGAGGCCAATTTCTATGCACTCGATGTCTATGCCAATTGTGATCTATTAGACACCTGCTAGAAGAGTCACTGTTGGGACTATTTCCTGGTAATAGTGCATTAACTAGTGTACAAGCATAAACATAATGGGCATGGTGGCATGCCTATAGGTTTACACGCAGCCTGCGTAGCAATGCAATTGAATTGCCCGCGTTTTGTTCACAGTCAATAGCATGGCATGATGGCGACTGAGCGAAGTGTGAACACGTCCTACTCGGACGTTGTCATCTGTTTCCATTTCGAATAATACTAATATAATAATAATAATAATACCTAATAATTCTATAACGCGCGACAATCCACGAAGTGCTCAGGGCGCCGCTGTGGAGCGCTTTAGGCTTCCAACACAACGAGTAAAATCGAACGACAAGGAAAGGCTTTATGAACGAAGTCCGATTTAGATTCAGGAATATCATTGGGCATAACGAGTAGAGAAATCTGGTAATTTGACTCGTATGGGCCAATGATAGTATCAAACCCAATTCTCGGAGAAACCCTGTGAACGGGTATATAATGATCGGCAACCAAATTCACATACGACACCTAGGCTCCGCAGGGGATTGAACTCGGGCCGCATTAGTGAAATGCGAGTGGAATTAGCCACTAAATTCATAAAACATATTTTTGAAAAGTAATAGCTAGGACCATTGTGCCATAATATTTTTATATTTATTTATTGTTTTATCTTATACGTTCAACTGCAGAAACTATGGTAAATGTAAACAAGTCACCCTAAAAAATATATCAAATGGCAATGCGATATTGAATATTTGTGCTTATATGGGGGGTTAAATAAGTTCATTCTTTACCATTTAAGTAATCAGCATAAGTATAGGTGAATCAACCCCGTAGAAAATGCACAAACAAAAACGTTGTTGTCAATTGTTTAAAGTACTTGTTCCGATTTATGTCCTAATTGTGTTCTCTACTTGCTATTAGAGCCCTGGCACTTGCAAATACGCCCCATCAAGTACCGTGCTAAACACTTGTATGAAGAAGCGATGATCATATTGCAAACCCCTACACCCGAAAAAACGCTGTTCAAAAAAGTTTAAACAGTTTTTTAAAGTTTAAACAAGTTGTTTTACCCAGTGAACTGAACAGTGTTTTCGATTTTTTCACCACGGTACACAACTTTTTAAACTTTTAAACAACTGTTAAACTTTTTGAACAGCGTTTTTCTCTGGTATTCAATACTGTGCTAATATTGATGGTTAAAGGCTGACTCAAGATTTCCCGATGAGGGCGCACTCAATTTTCAAACAAATCGTGTTTTTGCATTTACGTAATGCTTGTCTAATACTAATCACTTAGTGAAATAATTAAGCTCAACTCGAAGTCCCTATCATCAGAAATCACAACTTGTTATAAAATTCCGGATCCGGACATGTTATTATACACGTATCCTATGGCACTGTTTATCCTCTTCATAAATGTTTACTGCATGAAAACAGAAATCCGATTCATCTCTAACTTTGGAATTGAACAGTTTTTGTGACTATCTTTAGTTCTAGATCATATTTTTAATTTGTACTCAAACTTATTATATTTCCAATCTCTGAGTCAGCCTTTAACCATTAAAACGGCGGTTTTTTATATGCTTTGAATATAGTTGAAAGGCTCAAATTTTAGGACTACCCATGAGAAATACGACCTTTCATCTTGATATCAAAATCGATACTACTCCGGTAAATCATTGGGATCCCAAAAGAGGATTGGAACACGCACCTTAAATATTCACAAGTTGCAACCCCGGTTGTTTATTTTTTATATTATTTTATTTTATTATTATTATGCTGCTGCTGGTATACCCTAGCCAATGTGACTTCCACGTCGCTTCCTGGACCCATGGGTCTTGAACGTCCATAGGTCGGTTCTATACCGTTTTTAAATCTATAAAAGAAACACCTGAAAACACTACATTGCGCATTGAAATGAGTCCCACACTTAACTGTGTTATACGGCTTTTAATGTGAAATTAACTCATTAAGCCATTTTTATAATGCGTCATAGTGTCATTTGAGATGTAGTGTGCGCTCCGATTGGCAAAATAATTACAGAAGTCTCAGGACATGCGCTAATACACGCGAAGAAATATATCGAGCTTTCTAAAATACGATGTAAGCAAGCGATATTTTTCGTAGTAGGCGAGAAAAATGTTTCCCCCCCACTTTAAAGCTCATCAGTTTTCAGAACCACTGCGGAATACGCTTTTGTTGTTCTTTGTTTTGTGTGAGCTTTGAAGGTAAACAAATGGTCGATTCTATATCCCTTAACTGTATTGAAATGAAATTTTGACAAATCACGGAGCTGCGGACCCCTGCAACTGATTTTAGGGGAAATAAGGAAATAACGCTACCTCACTTTTGCGGTAATCCTTCAGAATTTTTCCCTCTCATGGACGTTTAGGGATATAAGCTTTTACCTCAAAAATAAAAAAAGAGAAGTAAACTTTTATATTCTCACTTTTTAAAAACTGGGAAACCCTATGCCTTACAAGTGGCGGAATGGATAAGCCCCCCCCCCCCCCCGATATTTGTTTTTGTTTAATAACACCCTTTTTAAAAGATTAAAGTTAAAATCGGCCCTTATATGCGAACTACATACTCGAATTTTTTTGACTTTTTGAGATAAAGTTTTTCTGGGTAATTTAAGGGCGCGTGTTTCATTTAACAATGTCTTACTTGCCAAGAAATGCTTCGTTTTTGAGATAGAAAATCCTAAATCTTTAAGTTACGTGTCATTAATTGCTCTCAAACTCTCCCTATTAGTGGCAAAACTACGTAACATTGAGATAGTTTTACCATAAAAACTTTCCATGAGTTGCAGTGCTTGCTATAAAATTTATGGGCTACAGAGGGTAAGATCAAACTAAAAATTATGTAAGCAACACATATCAGGAATTCTATTTCTAAGTAAAGTGATATTCTGTGTTCAGCCATTGAAATATAGCATGTGTATTTTACCATAAATGAGGTTGTTTTGCAGATGACAGCATTGTATACAGGAATATTGACAGACCAGAAGATCATATCATCCTTCAACAAGACATTGACACTCGTGAGATTGGTCCTCCACTTGGCTAATGCAGTTTGTGCCATCCTCTCCATTAAGAGGAAACGCAAACCCAGCTTCCACCAGTATACAATCTTTGGTGAGGGTCTTGAGAGAGTAGATCATCATGACTACCTTGGTGTCACCATCTCACGTGACCTCCGCTGGGATAACCACTGCACTGTACTCTTTCTCCCTGTAATCACAGCAAAGCGTCAAAGCAAAGGCAATCACACAGCATACGTTCGCAAATGGAGTACGCTTCTGAAGTATGGAGCCACACACCCTAGATAGAGTTGATCGCCTTGAACGTGTCCAGAGAGTAGCTGCTCGCTTTGTGTCTTCGGAGTTACCGTAGAACACCACATGTAACACCCTTAATTCCCACCCGGCTGGGCTGGGATCCACTCCATGGGTCTCATTCCCTTCACGCATGTGGGTGCGGGGGTGGCTGTCGCACCCCCAAATGCCACAAAAGGGGAAAAGGTCCACCTTTTATTGTAAAAAGGTCCAAAATTTGGAGAAACTATGACGAAAAAGTCCACTTTTTGGTGATGAGATGTTCAAACGATCCAAAAATGGACCATTTTAGGGGGGTTGGTCCATTTTTCCAAAAAAAGTCCACTTTTTCGAAGACCCGCACCCCCCGTCCCAAAAATCCCTTTCGTACGGGCCCTGCATGTCAAGACGTCTCCTTTCTCAAGCCAAAATGTTCCGCAAGATTCACTACAATCATGTTAATATCCAGTTTCCTCAGTCCCTACATCCTGCATCTTACTTTGGGAGACATGATCATCATTTGAAATACAACATTCCTAAAGCAACTATAGATCCATACAAGTTCTCTTACTACCCACGTGCGTAAGATTCTGGAATCAGCTACCAGTTGCTGCTGTACTCGCTCCATCAGTGCCAGCCTTTCAGGAAGCCGCTCTGCCTACCATAAGACTGTTGCGGCCACCTCTGGGTAGCAAAGTTCTGTAATTACCAAGACTGTTTTTAAAATGCACCTCAGTTCTCATTGGATTGTGTTTATCTCACCTTTTCTTACACTTTGCAACCTTTTGGCTCTGATGTTTACACCTGCACTAAATCCCAGTTAGCGAATTAAGCTGTATAGGGATCACACCATTGAAGATTGAAGATTGAAGATTGAAGATGACTTTCCCTAAATGTTTATGGCAAAACTACATATAACTTCATAAATTGTGTTGTAATGCTCAAAATTGAATCATATAGAGAAAATGATAAATGGTGATTATTTTAATTGTTTTTCTTCCTCTAATGTTAAGGATGAGAAAATGCAAACGATGAACTTTATAAGTAAATATCTTATAATGCCGATTTTTGAGATACGTACTTTTGCCATAAAATACATATACAAATAAAAATATACCTACTTTTTGGTACTTGTGCTGTAATTTCTGAAGCCATTTTCCGATTTTAACCAACTACTGAATAATAGAAGTTCTAATTTCGGAATTATGTTGAACCTCTAATTCTAATAGTCTGTTTCTATGCCATAACCGCATAACAGTTATGGGTTATTTGTAGTCGTGCTGAATTTTCCAATTCTTCTTACTATGATTCACATACATTTGGAAGAAGTTGAATTTGTTGGTATATAACATGACATTGTTCCAAATTAAATACAAGTTTTGTTTTGTGTACTTCTTTTTGCAATGAAAAGTATTATGTTGCGCTCAATTAGGAATTGCAACACATAAGGCCGTGGTAGTAGTGGCTAGGTAGGTTTTAAAGACATTCTTGTTATGAAGTCGCATCCCCTCTAGGAGATTTGCCCGAATTTATGCTCCAGAACCATATGCGCCAGGACCATATGGTCCTGGAGCATAAGTATAAGTCAAATTTGAATGCACATGCTCAAGGACCATATGGCAAATGTGGTCCCGGAGCAGTATTTGACTTAGAATATTCTAATTTCTCCACTGCTCCAGTACCATATTTGTCATATGCTCCTGGACCATTTGTGTATTCAAATACGCTTCAGGAACATATTCAGCATATTAAAATATGCTCCTGGACCATTGTATTTATGCTCCAGGACCATATGGCAAATATGGTCCTGGACCATTTTGACTTAGAATATTTTTCCAGATTATTTATGCTCCAGGACCATGTGCTCCAGGGTCCAAAATGGTCCTGGAACATATGGTCCTGGAGCATAATTTCTGGCCAAAATATCATAGAAGCTCTTGCTCCGGCCCAGTCGGACATAACGCACCGTATATTACAGCAATAGGCAGTTCCATTAATATCTCTTTCCAAAACCAACAAATATCGGAATCGGACCTTGTACCCTACGGCTTGCCCCTCTCTGCTCTCTCTACACAAATACATCAGATTTACATGACACAAATAATTGTATATAAGAAATATATTGCCACTTGTTTCAAAAGACCTGTCATTGAATGCGCCATCCACGGCAATTCATCTTTCGTCATTGTACTGTTAATATTATGTTTGTTTGCTCATGCTTACAACTTTATGTAAACAATATGACTCGTTGAAATGGCGCCTCATAATAATTTCGCAGGGAAAGAAATCTCTGTCTTTAACGTAGTCAAAGATGTTTCTACGCTGGAGATAGCGGCACAGTTGTATAAACTCCCTTCGCTCTCTTTAAATGTGCGTGAGAGGTCGTGCACTTTCGTACGAGTAAAAAGTGACAAGCAAGCTAGATCCGAGGAAAGAGAAACGTTGTAAAAGCTTTAATGTTTGTATAACAGATCACTTTTTGTTTTACTCATATGTCAGCAATGCCAAATGACACAGCTGTAGCCAACATTTAGAGCCGTAAATGTAATTTAAAATTCGAGACAAGTCAAGTACGAATAAATCTTTTAATTGATACAGATTTTGGGAGTTTATCTCTTGAGAATACCTAACTAAACAAATCGGCCTATCGACATTACCTGATTGTTTTCTGTTAGTGAAAACAATTCTTAACTATAAAGAAAATATGTTTAAGGAAATTAAAAGCGAATTTCACGGGTCTGAAAATCTGGAATTTGGAAATGGGTTTATCCAATATATTGAAAAATTCTAATTAAATCCAATCAATCGTAATGCAATCAGACAATGAATCATTAGTCAAAGCCAATACAACAATTATCGATTTACTAAACTTCTGTTTAATTAAATCATCAACAAGTGGACAATTGATATAATTGTAAAACCAATCAAGACATGAATCTAGAATTCATATATCCAAGTAATCAGTAAAATAAGCAATCAACTAGTAAATCAATCAACCAATTGATCTTTCCATCCTTCAAACCGTTTATGTAAATAAGCACGAACTTTAGCTGGAACGAAATTAAGGTCGTGTTATAGATTTAGGGTTATAATTGGGGTTATGATTAAAATGAGGTTGAAAACGTTTATGTTTAATTTGCACTGAATGTAGAGTGTAATCGGTAAACGCATCCTCTCCTTTCATTAATAAAACGTTCGGCAAAGATTCTATTTGACAAGTTTGATGTAAATGTTAGTTTTCTAATCATTATTCATTGTATGTGTTTGGTTGTGAGGGTGATTCTTCTATAATTGGCTTACGGCTAAATAATAACACATCTCAAGACAGTATAATGTATATCTTTAACTTCATCCTCAGTACTCAATAAGAAAGCGGCTGATGAGATGATGTTGATGATGATAATGATGGCGATGGAGGAGAGACAGAAGCAGTAGTCCTCCGGATGTGACGCGTTCATGCCTTGCCCGCAGCTTGGAGATGCTCAAGTACTCTCTTTCTCATCCATCATGGAAGATAAAAGCATATGCTTGTAGCAAAGAGATCGCAGATACCCTAGAGGGATTTTGTCGTTGCCTCACAAGGGTCCTCAAGTTGGTAATGTTAGTATCATACAATGTGGCAACACTCAACTTACAGGGGGGATTCACAAAAGGAGACAAAAGGAGATGATGCAAAAAATGGATGATGATGTTGATGAAGAACCCCTGAAGAAGGAGACCTCGTAGCTAAGGCGTCGAACGCGTCAGGGGGATGCATTACTTTGCAAAGTGAGAAAAAACAACTTAGCGATTGAGGGGATTAGAGGATGAGATATCTGGGGAAATCTTGAGAAAAAGACGGGAAATCTGAGTTAGTTTAGATAAATAAGTCACTTGGTACGATTACAAGATGACTGGTTGGGCACGGATACTACATCTAATTTTATACTTTAATCTATTATATTTTGCCGTATGATTTTTTCGAATATACCAACATTGTAGTTATTTCTTTCTGCTTTTTTTAAGTGTTAGATGGCACGTGAAATACGATCTTTTTGATGTCTATTTACAACCACATATAATGTCCCCCAACGGCAAAGGATTGTCAATGTTAACTGTAGATAAAACGGCAAAAATAAGCTCAGGCAAACAAATGGATAAATAAGAGAGGCGACAGCTCTAACCGTCGTATCAGCAGTTAATGCCCATTATAAACATGGCAATAAATTGATATTGCACTCTCTAGGCTAAATTTTGTTTTTAAATCAAAGTTATGATTATCAAAACCTACTCGTGTGTCTGAACACATATACGCAGAACTTAATGGTGAGTCATGCGTGTAAGTGGTCATTCATGTAATACGCTGTACATTAATTAACTTCATGTTTAATCAATTAATTGGTTGGAAAGCCTAGGGAGCATAACATGTCGAAGAGCGGAAGGTAAGGGCGAAAATACAATTACGTTAGCAAAACAAAGGGTTTTTAACACTCTGTAATTTCGGTGACACACGAACTCACGAATGGTTGTTTTTCTTGACACGGCAGGTACAAAAGGGTGATGCCCGGTGCGAACAGACCACGAGGGGCGGATTGTTCTACATATTTGTTGATTAGTGAGATCTTTCTGAGAAAGAAAGTGTTAAAGAGCCAATGTGAGAGAATAAGGGAGGAATACGTTATTTACGCCAGGGGGTGGCTGATTTGTGAGAAAGGGCGGAAGGGCGAGTGCGCGAAAGCGAGAGTGCAACAGATAAAGAGCAAGAGAATCAGAGCCGTATTCAACAAGTGGTGTGCACAAAGTGGTATTTCATAGTTTCTCCCTAGCTTTAAATGACCTCATACGACCCTTAAAATCACACTTAAATCATAATTGGGCACACAAAATTATTTGACTATAGGTTAAAATTGAAGTAACTGTTGTGTTGTTGTTTTCATTCTATTTTATCGTAGGCTGAATGCAAAACCAACGTAGGTGATATTTTTGTCGAAATTGTGTTTTTTGCTGAATTTTGAAAGAGGAGGTATTCGCGCATAATTTAAACTATGTTTGAAGATATGCAAAAGGTATTAATTAGAAAAAGAAGATAACGTATGTGCAATGCGCTTTTTCTACTTAATGCAAGACAAACGTAAGTGCCACTTACGTTTGTTTTGCGTCATTGTTTTTTCTTGTTTCAGTGCAAGACCAACGTAAATGCAGCACTTACGTTGGTCTTGCACTGAAAACTGACAAAAATGTTTAATGCAAGAAAAAAATACCGATTTCACTTACGTTCTATTCTTTTGTAAATAAATATTTAATTACGTTTATCTAGGAGAAATTTTTTCATTTATATCATACAAATACATTTCCTATTGTAATACCTGCTATACTTATGGACACACCACCTATAGAATCCAATAGAAACACAAAAATGTTCTTCCTGTAAAATTAGTCAAACTGCACTTACGTTGGTCTTGCATTCAGCCGACGGTATAGATTCTTGGAGATTTTGGCCCGAAATCATGCTCCAGGAGCAGGTATTTTCAACTCGTCTCATAGGGGCGCTATTCATTATTATGTGTGTGCTTTATTCCGTTAATGTTTATATTGAAGTATTACAAAAGAACGACTTCCTGCCGGCTCGGATTGCTTGGCGTGTGTCTGTGGGCGCTCGTCTTGTTATCTAAAGGTCATGGGTTCGAATCCCACTCCAGGAACAAAATTTAGTTTATGATTTTATTTGTATTTTAGAGTTGGAGATTGGAATCATAAAAACATCAGAGTTGTGGATTGAAGTAGAGAAATATTGAATAGCTGCCTTATGAGATAATAAGACTGGTCATGGTCCTGGAGCATGATTTCGGGCCAGAATCTCCGACGTGCGACGGTATAAGCTCATCGAGGAGGCGGGTCTAGGCCTTTGAACTAAAGGGGGTATTACAATTTTGAACTATTTTAATTTAAGATAGATCTCTTAACAGTCAGAGGCACTTCTAATTTAATTTAATTTCTATATTTGCCCTATTGTTTCAAATATTCGTAAAGTAAAAGAGAGGATAAATTTACGCTGTATAGATGCAGCCATTTTTTTATTTATTTGTATATTGGCTTTCGTTAATCGGCGAAGCCTGCCCTCTCTGTCAGGCGCAATCCAGCTCATTATGCATGTAAATGAGCCTAATTACTTTTTGAAGTCTGTGATTGGATGAAAGGGAATATTTGAATATTCATAGAATTATTTCGATTAAGCGTTTCTCTCAGAAGAAGCTCTTACTAATCATTTTACTTTGTTAAAGTATTCGTTGAGATACCGAGGTATTTTTAAAAGAAAATAAAGCCAAAGGAAAATAGAACGAAGCTGTACGTGTTATATATCATAATAATAGAGAGAATCATTTTATCTACAAATGGCTGTTCACGATATTATAAGTATAATTTCGTGATATACTTGATTCATTTCTCTTTAGATGTGTATTTAGTACTTTCACTGTGCCTTGACTTGCGAAGGTATTGTCCAAGACACACCAAAACTGTTAATAATATCAGGCTATAGATTACTATCTTTAAAAATACCTTAAATTTTTCCCAGGATTAAGACTTAATACACGCTTCACGTTACTGACACGCGCTTCATTCTTTTGGCGATTGCTGTTGTTGTTTACTTGATTGTTTATTTCTTCATTTAAAAACAGTAATTAGAAATTAAACACCTTCCTGTAAACACTATTTACACAATGTTTTTAAAACATTTTGAAAAATCTGCTTTATAACTAAACACCTTATATCTAATCAAGGGAAATATAGAATACCGATATTCCGCATTTAGTTTTTTAGTCCTGGAACCAGCATTACTTATTTACTTATTTATTTTAGCTGTACATGTGTATCGCCTAATGATTAATACCGATTCAGAAATAAGATTTTACTTGAAGCATAAAGAACAATTTAAGGAGCAAAATGTCTCTGTGAAAATAACAGTCCTTCTATCATCGCACTCTTCGCCGTGATTAAGACGTTCCTAACGCGCCAATCTCTTCTCGCAGACATAAAAAGCCTACGGCGAGGGGACCCTACCGATCGACAACAACCAAGCTATGCATTGGCGTTACCGGAAAACGGCGGAGACATATAACATCAAAACCTTGACTTTGAAATATATATATATAGAGAGAGAGAGAGAGAGAGGGGAGAGAGAGAGAAGAGAGAGAGAAGAGAGAGAGAGAAGAGAGAGATTGATTCACAGAGAACTCGAAGCAACTGAAGAGATCAGCAGTCAGACACAGAAACAGACGCAGACATGGAGTCGGACAAGGAGACAAGACAGGGATGGAGAGAGACGAATATATAGAAAAGGAACTGATTTTGGACAAAACGAGAGGGAGAATACGACTCGCGAGAAACGAGGGAGAGAGGGGGAGAGAGAGGGCGAGAAAAGGCGAGAGACATTCTTTGATTACCTGCAATCAATTAGGAGCCAAAAATGTAAGCGAAAACAGCGAGAGAGAGGGGAGAGAGAGAGAAGAGAGAGAGAGAGAGAGAGAGAGAGAGAGAGGGCGAGAAAAGGCGAGAGACATTCTTTGATTACCCGCAATCAATTAGGAGCCAAAAATCTAAGCGAAAAAATTCGCAGTTTCGTCGTTATTTCTGTAACATTTAAGACGGGATTGGAAAGAGCGGGTCAAAATAATCCTCGTGACTGCATACTAGTGGGGTCACAATAAGCGTAAAGAAAATATCCCCACCGCCGAGTGGGTAGCACTGTATATTTATTCGAGAAGCGTATTGCAAACGCACAAGGGGTTTTGACGATATAAGGGCTCCACACCATTTATTTATACTCGCTAACTGGCATTCGAACATCGTTTTGTTAGTTCTCACATCATGGATATTGTGTGCAATGTTTGTTACGCTGGTGATGACAAGTTTTCCTAGACACATCAGGCGCCCTCATCACGCTCATACACAGGTGTAGGAGATCTTTTGCAAACCGTGTTCGATAATTTGTGTTGGAACTCTTAAGAGTTTGAGCTGGTTTGAGTGACGATTCCTCCGTCAACGCACCACCTGTGAGCGTTGTAGACTTGGCAGACATTTGTTTGGTAGGTTTAGATGTCTCCAACATCAGCGAAGCAAAAGAGCCAGTCGGTATACAGCCATTCCGAATACTCTTTTCGATTTGAAATATAAAATGCCATGCAGTTTATCTCCATCATCATCATCATCATCATCATCATCATCATTCATCATCATCATCATCATCATCATCATCATTCATCATCATCATCATCATCAGCAGCAGCAGCACCACCACCACCAAATATATTGTGATTGCATTCTCAACTACATACAGGGTCTTCATTATAGTATATCTGTGGAAACTCAACCTCGATCGAGGAGCGATCCATGATCGATCCAGGATCGCTCCTGTTTCGCTCCTGCCAACCTTCCTCGATGCCGGATTACTCCATATGGTGGTATATGATATAATGGAATAAACATCAATATCGCATTGCTTTATTCAAAAACCAAGCCTCCTCAACCCACCCATACCCCGATTAGCACTTTCCTATATCTTTAGACTGATTTTATATTCTAAAACGGAGGCAGAACCGAGGCAGGATCGCTCCTGGGTCGCTAACCGAAACAGGAGCGATTAAGGAGCGATCCTGCCTCGCTCCTGGATCGAGATTTTCCCACAGATATATACCACCATACTTCATTAAATCCAGGTGATTCTCAAAGATACTCTCAAGCGATACTTGTTTGAGCTTATATAGCTGTGTGATAGGGCATAACGGCCTCATAAGGTACGATGTCGGAGTGGATCCGAACCAAATACACCTATACGATACTGCCTTACCGAGATGCAATTTTGTCCATCTCAAATACATGTACTTGCTATCAAATGTAGCTCGAAATATGTCGAAATACCTTGAGCATGTTGAGATTATATAAAATTTAAAAGTTTTATACCATACCTATAAAAATTAGTTAGACGATTTTCATCTAGATTTCGGTTTTTATATTGTAAATCTGATTGTAAGATTTTTGTTACACCTTTTAAATATCTTAATGGGTTAGGCAAAACAAAGTAAAATATCCACTTCTTCGTAATATGGATGTGTTGTCATTCCTCGGCAACATGCCGTTAAACACCAACAAAAACGACAATATACTCTCTATTTTAATAAGTTAAGTCAGAGCAATGTGCATATTGCACCGATGATGCTTAAAGGTCCCAGAAAATGAGATGATAAACCTACTCGAAATCTTTACGGGACATTCCATTCCAATAAACAGGGCCAGAAAAAAGAATACACTACCAGTGAAATCATTAGTGAAACTTTTGATTTTCAGTCAGTGTCGTGAATAGAATCACACCAGTCACCTGGAATTTTCTATTACTCTCTGAAAAATCAATAGTTTCACTAATGATGTCATCGCCTACCCAAATATTGAATGCTTTCTAGCCCCTCCTTGTAGACTTGACACAAACCACATCAATTCTATTTGCATTTCCTAGGACCTTTAAACATCTAAATGCGTTTAAAAAGTGTTTCTATTAACATATACACACATAAAAATATATTTGTGTTAAAATTTGAACGCTAGTGGTGAACTTCTAAACGCCCAGTGCTCAAATTTGAAAAGCATGCACTAGGCACAGTGTTTAGGTCAATGACGTTTAAATTTGATGAATACTGCATTATTTAAATAAGTTCCTATGTGTCTAGGCAACGCTTATTTATGTTTAAATTCTAAACGCGTTGCCGTCGCATGGCTTTACAGGGTAACGATCTCTTATACACCGATTTCTACAGTGTGAGTCAAACACTTTACACTTTTGAAATTGAATTCTTTGTTTTATAGTGTACCAATATTAATGGAATCTGTTTTAAAAATCATTTGTTGTGCTTATCCGCTTGTTTTGTTGGGCACTTCATTTCAGCAATATTTGTTCATGCATGACTGCACATATAAAGACTAACCATGCATGCAGAACATCAATCCAGGACTTGCAGAGCTTCAAAAGGGAGGTTGGTCGCTATCTTGGCGCCAATCCCCGTCAGCGTTACTAATTAGATAACTGCTGATAATGTCTAGATTAGCCTTGACATTAAAAAAAAGCCACATATGGAAATGGGACTTGCGCCAACTAAACTGAGAAGAATTGAAAATGGGCAAAATAAAAATGCTCCCACCACCTTACAAACAAAATGAAATATTGCTTACTCGGTTACATTTGCAGATGTTTCAAATTTGCTAGTTTTCAACATGGCTCCCACCGCAATCAACACATAGCTGAGCTCTGTTTAGCATCTGTGTAACTGCCCGCCGAATCATCTGTCGGTCCTGCTTTAGAATCCTCTTCACGGATATTTTCTGGTGAAGGTCATAAAAAACTTTCCGGAAGAGTTGTGTACCCTCGAGTCTTCAAATAGCGTCATAAAAAGAAGCACAGGGGGCCAAGTTTGGTGATCTTGGGGCCATTCCGCCTCATGGTTCAGGACCATCACTACTCTGTTTCCAAATAACTGTTGCAAACGAGATGTTACAATTCTTGTTCGATGTACATGAGTAGCGCCCTGTGCCCAAAAGAGATGCCTAAATAGTCTGCTTTGCTGGCGCCGGTATCTCACAAATTCTTCCTCAAGGACTGGGACAACCTGGTTATTTGACATTGCAAGGTAGACTTCTCCATTGACGTTCCGGCGAAAAAAGACCAATCCACGCTGTAAGATTTTGTCTCAAGTCCCTCCTTTAGAGGCAAAGTCAAGAGGCCTTGACCGCTTAGGGTATACTGACTGATATTGAGCCATTTACACTTCGTCTACGGTGGAACTTGCTCAGTACCTCGTAGGCCCTTTGCTGGGGTTTGAGCTGAGGCTCACACCAAGTCACTGGTTCAAATCCTTTTATACCTGTCCTAGCTATACTGTGCAGTTACATCTGAACCTGTTCTTGAATGCGGTCATGCATGCATCATATGACTGATATTGTGGGTGCTGATTGAGCCATTTAGGCAAAGACACTTTCTTCGCCGAAGCACAGGACTTCAAGAAAGCGAGGTGGTCGTCCAAGCAGCCACTCACAAAACTTTGTACGTCTTGCTTGGTCTCTTTTCAGAGGTTTCTTGCCTCCGTATCATTTGATACGGGTGTCATTGCAAGTCAAGGCGCGTGATCCGATTGAAAGTACTTTGAGGCAATCCCAGACCATTCCGTCGAGAGCTAATTCTGGGGCCATTATGTTGACGCTGCTGTTGAAGAGCATTTTGGATGGCTTGATATTTTCCGCTGATCTTGTAGACCTAGAACGTCCAGAATGGCATCTGTTCAGGTTGAGATTTTCCCTGTGGCTTCATATAAACGTTTGCATTATTGCATTCACAGTGGGCCGACTTGCATTGGAAAATTGCTGGCGAAAGTTTCGCAACTAGCTGTTGTAACACTTCGTCTACGGTGGAACTTGCTCAGTACCTCGTAGGCCCTTTGCTGGGGTGTGAGCTGAGGCTCACACGGGGGCTCACACCAAGTCACTGGTTCAAATCCTCTTATATCTGTCCTAGCTATACTCTGAACCTGTTCTTGTGCAGCCATGCATCACAAGGACACGAAACCGGTATCAGAATATTCACAAATTTTATTCTAAAAGTATGGGTTTTTTCTTTTCAAATATTGGTACACTAGAACAGAATATTCAATTTCAAAAGTGTAAAGTTTTTTGACTCGCACCGTATATTGGTTAAATCCAGATTAAAGTAACACGAAAACCAGCAACAAAAAACTAAAACAACATACACAAAAGCGCTCGCGCTCACATACACACACACACACACGCGCACCCCCCCCCCCCCCCCACACACACACAACCGTTCCTTGTCTTGTTCTCTGAAGAAAGTCAAAGTTTCTTACGGAATCGATGAACAATGTTTTATTCGTGGTTTCCGAATAATGATTTTATAATAACCTTCCGTCCAACAAGGAAAAAATTTAAAAGCTAACATCAAGTAATATCTCGGGGATACTAACATTTTAACTGTATCCTAGGGGGATTGCGACATGTCATTTTCTTCTCTTATACTTACGCCCCAGTTTAAGTAGGGAAAAGTGTCTCCGGTCAATTTCTCTCTAAGAACTGGTCTCCTTACGCCGGTACAAGTGTTTTCAGAGTTCTAGTGAAGTATACGCAACAGTCGCCATGCGTCAATAAAGCTAAAAAGTGTCAGAAAATTTAGAGTATTTCTCTTTCTACATGTCTAGAATTTAAGGATAGTAAATAGGTTTCAAATAGACTTGACATTTTGCTGGCGGTGATTTTAGCAGTCATTATTGTGGTCATTTAGGGATTTCAATATTAAGGAGCTTCTTTTTGCACTTTCTCTCTATTTTACTTAGCTGCACAAAAAGATATCGGCAAATATCACATGTTTCATTTTAGAGTTTCATTGTGGGAACACTGCGACATGGTATAAACTGTACGAATATTACAGTTGTTGAATAGACTACGGTATTAGTCTATCATTTTTGATATACCTAAATTCAGCATAAAATTTAAGACAAAAATTAGCAAAACTACAGCACATTTTCGTTGTTCTGGGAAACCTTAAGGCGGATATAGTTTGCAAATTCGTGTATAAAATGCGAATGGATGTCTTGTTTTCTAAAAGGCTACAGGCGCCAGGTATACAGAATAGTGAATTATGTTAGAATTAAATTTTAAAGTTTTTATCTTGTCGAGGATTTTTGCTTGTGTTGGCTTTTGGTATTGTTATGTTTTGTTTTATCTAAATGGTAATGGGTAAGCAGATCCGTTTGGGGAACACCTCCACTGTATATTTGGTGTTTGGAAAAAAGTTAGGAAATATTTTTAAAATTCAATACATTATTCATTGTACTCTCTCTCTCTCTCTCTCACACACCACTCTCTCTCTCGCTCTTCCTCTTTCGCATTCTTTCTCTTCTCAATATCTACCATTTTTTCTATTACATCATCCCTCTGAAATGTAAAATGGCTTCGTATCCTCGTATCCATTCGAAACATACCATTGATGTCATGATTAGGCAACTAATCTCCTAACTGAACTTTTGAGAGAATTTAGTATTACAGTATTTAAAGTACAAAACGGGTTTAAAGTGATTTATGCTACAATTTGCTTTATTTAGATGATGAAGTTTACACTGCTGCTGCTGCTACTGCTGCTGCTGCTGCTACTGCTGCTACTGCTGCTGCTACTACTACTACTACTACTACTACTACTGCTACTACTACTACTACTACTACTACTACTACTACTACTACTACTACTACTACTACTACTACTACTACTACTACTACTACTACTACTACTACTACTACTGCTACTACTACTACTACTACTACTACTACTACTACTACTACTACTACTACTGCTACTACTACTACTACTATATACTATTTCTATTACTACTACTATATATACGGCGCGTTGCTAGATACTTTGCAACGCATTGTGCGGTCGATTTTTTTTTTTAATACTTCACAAAATGTCATGATTTTGATTGGCCGACATACACCGCAACGCGTTGCAACTTTCTCACAACGCGTTGCGGCAGTATGTTATGACCCTTATGGCTTGTGGACCTTCACACTAAAAACAACGTGGTCATTTTCCGTGGTAAGGTGTCAACTATGCACCTAACTCCGAAATAGTGGTCAAATTTTGACCACGAAAAGGGTAAAAAATGGCCCTTTTCGTGGTCAAAATTTGACCACTATTTCGGAGTTAGGTGCATAGTTGACACCTTACCACGGAAAATGACCACGTTGTTTTAAGTGTGTTCGCAACACCAGCTCGCAACGCGTTTTAGCTCGCAACGCGTTGTGAAGAGAAAATTTTCGTGGTCCGTACACACAGAAGGACCATAAGGTCCATACTTTTGTTTGTTTGTTGTGTTGCTGGGATTTTTTTATATAAAATTTCTAAATATGTAGAGATATTGTCACAAGAAAGTCCACTTTTTGGCGATGAGATGTTCAAAACTGTAAAAAGAGAAAATTTTAAAGGGGTTAGGTCCTCATTTATCCAAAAATGTCAACTTTTTCGAAGTCCCGCTCCCCAATAAAACAAATCCTGCGTACGGCCCTGAAAGTGAGCTTGGTTGCCGGTAAAATTCGTCGGTGGATGTCTCGACTATTCACCGCACATGTGTTTCGTTGAAGTTTCTTTCGGCAATGGACATGATCCCGTATAAACGAACGGTGTGTATAGAGGAATGTTATCCTGCCTTCCTATCTGTTTTTATACGTGTAACACATGGTATCAAGTAGGCTTTTTTCCGCGCTCATTTCTCAACTATTTGCTACGATTGCCCGCCCCGTCGAGACAATCCTCCCTGAAGTGTCTTGCTTTTTTAATTTTCCCCCTCCATTTTATCCCATATCAGGCCAACACACTTATGTTATTGAACATTGAAACTTTCCGGATATCGGCCTTGCGGACGTTTTTTTTCATGGTTATCAATGTTTTGGGACGTTGTTGCATTAAAGTAACATTCTATTCGGAAAACCAGTGGTGATCATATTCAACCTCTTCCGATTTGCCCCTAGGTCTACGGAATATCCAAAACACACCTCGTTTTTTTTTTTAATTCTGTAGTATTTTTATATATTTCATTTCTCTAAGGCCACTGTGTTAATAAAATTTTCCGGATCCAACAATACCGCTCTAGTTTTTGCAATATTTGGCTTATTTCCTTTTTGAGTAGTTTGGGCAAATGAGTACTACAAAAATCTCACATTGTTGTAAACAATGAGGGCGCCTTCACACACCTTCCCACCAATCCCCGAATGGCTTATTTAATGGAACAATTTTGATCTATCTGTGATATTGAGAATCAGTTTTTAGGAAATAATAGGCAAATTCCATTATAAATGATAGTGCCCTCAACCATCTTATGCAGAGAACCTCGAGCCCACACCAATTTAGTATTTTGTTCATGAATACTTTGGTGGGAGATTGAAAAAGTTGGCATCTGTGAGAAAAAAATATATGATCGATATTTATAAATAAATGAATAAATACATTTTACACTAGAGTATAAATGAGGTAAAAAATCTGCTCATCGTTAAAAAATATGTTCAGAGATGACTTCAGAGCGCTTAACTGAAGTAAAAAAAAATCCGGGGCAATCGAGAAAGGTGAGCGAATTTTTCTGCCGATATTTCAGTTCGTTTTGTTGTGAGAGCTAAAATCGTGATTTTGTAAGTGCCGTAGAGTACAGTGTATCAATCAAAAATGGGACACATTTACATTTTCGCTCATAACTTCTAAACCAAAAAAAAAACATCCTTTAGCCCTATGATTTCACAGGGTAAATGAGACAAATAGTAGTTTTCTTCAGCTCAGATACCAAAATTATGACCACTTCCGGTAAAATCTGGAGTTCTGGGACCATGGCCATTAAAATTCTCGCCCCTCTAACCACTTACCCCTCTCTCTCTCGTTCTCTCTCTCTCTTTCTCTCGCTATTTCTCTCTCTATTTCTCTCTCTCCCTTCTCTCGCTTTCTCTCTCTCTCTCTCGTATACACGTATTCTCCTCATCTCTCGCTCCCTTTACCATATATAATGATGTTTATATTTTCATCTTTAACCTTAATACCAAAGCACAAAGCGTAGTTCTCGTCACCTGTCATACGATGAGATTCTTGGTGGATATCGTCGTGTTTATCAAAACAACTTTAATTTATGGAATTTATGTTGTGTTTTTGAAAGATTATGAAGCATTTACGAAATGCCATCAGGACAAAGAAAGCGATAACGTCTATCGGTATCTTTATGCCTTGGGGTGGTAATTTTACTGTGTACGGATATTTTTGATCCATGGAAAGTCGATGTTATACTTTGTTAAAATCATGATTGAGAGCGTCTGTTTAATGTGAAGTTTTAAACAAAGCCTTTTTTTTCGAGAATTTATAGAATTTCTTTTGTTGTTGATACTTGAAGGCTATCGGATATATCAACCCCATATGAAGTGATTATATAAGTAAGTTCGTAAGTACATTTTAAAAGTTATTGTTCAATTTTGCACGTGCTATATGATATCAATTTCCTTTTGGAGTAATAAAGTATTACTTGACTTTACCTGACTAGGTGATGAAAAATTCTGAACAAAACAAAAATTACAACAACAACAACAACCAAAGAAATTTAATTCCAAGTGTATATTTCAGGCAGCTCTTTGAAAAAGATCCAATTATTCCCAATTATTGTTTATTTTTTGGTTTGTTTTGTTCGGTTTTTTTTCTGTTTGCATACTTTTTAACGCATTTATGAGGGTTCGTGTTGATCTTGACATATATTCCTATAAAAATCACATAAAGATTTTGTGCGTGTGTAAAATTACACTTTTTTAATTCTCTCTTAATTGGACCAGTTTCTTGTAGAAATGTCCATAATTCAAGCTTGGTCGCCAAACTAAAGATGTGCACACTTCGAATTGCAGCTTCTTGATATACAAAAGAGTTAATTTCTCTTTTAGAGTGTTAGACTACAGGACTTACTTCGAAAAGAGTGGAATTTTAATCCTTTCGAAAAATATTTTATTTCAAATTTTATCTTGATAATTTACAAAATCATTTTTTGTTTGGATTATCAATAGTAGGTCCTAAATTTGCCCAAAATATTCTTCGAAAGTTGTCAAATTTCACTCCTTTTGATGTGGTCCCTGTAATCACTCTAAAAGAGCGAATTTCTCTCTTTCCCATTATATCACTCCACTCCTTTTGATAACTATATACTAATCATTGTTGGTGCTCTTTCTTTTAAAATATACAAGATACACCATTCATGTATAATTTTCCTGGTGCCTTGAATTTAAGATATACCTAAAGTTTCTAAAAGATTGCAAATATAATAGCTAAGTTGGCTAAGGGCTAAATAATTGACGCCTTGATGCGACTCTAATTGATGATCTTTCGTCTTCGGTGCCTGGTTGTTTGTACATGCGACAAATCCTAAATGCTGCAACTATAACTCCACTTGGGTTGAATTTGGCTTAATTACAATGGCTACACCGCCGTAAAAGGCAATCAATATGAACCCAAACGACGTGATTATCAATTACTTGACGAGAAAGCAACGGGCACTGAATATCAACGCAAACAGAGGACTAACACTCTCGTTGGCGCGCGGGAACGTCGCTTTTTAATTTACTATATCATTTTTCAATATTGCGTAGGGATTTCGTGTTACTCCTGTTTGCTTGTGCAAACGGAACTCTTTTTCTTTCTCTAGAAATCATTGCACAAGCTTCAAAAGACTACATTATTATCTAAAGATGAACCAATTGTTGGCGAGCACAATCGTCTCGGATACCATGGGCATGATCAGATGATGGGTGGTTGCCTCTTCTCTCGGGAGACTTGTCCACGCTACTCTTACACGGCAATGTGATCGTTGCTTACCCTCCTTTCTGTGAATGATTTTTAGATTTACTATAAAAAGGATACGCTTGCACCCACTTAGAGAGTGCACACTCGGACTGAGTATCGAGAATTGAAGACAAAACCCCGCACACGCGTTTGCACGAGAGAAAAATGTATATCTTGCAGAAAAGACAAACGATGTTTTTGCCAAATTCACGAAATAGCAGAAAATGAAAGCGAGCACGCGCCTAAGTGGGTTTTATTCTCGATGTGTGATATAATTGTAGTGAGAAAGCCACACGCAGGTGCGTCTATGGACTACCTCTAGTATGTTTGTATTATGCAGAGATAGCACAAAGTAAAAAGAAAAAGACACAAAACCCTCCTTCAACTACCTTTTCAAGAATCGCGAGAGTAAGTGTAGGAGACGTTTCGCGTATCCAAGAGGTCGACTACTTTAGTTCAATATTTGCACACACATGATATAAAAAGTGACCAAAACTGTCCATGTTTGCTCATACGAGGTAGTCTGCACTTTTGTACTATTCAAATTCGTCTTGGAATCCTGATATGGAAAAAATAAACGAAATGTAAGAAAGAAACGACAATTTTATTTGTGAATGAGTCACATATAGATGTAGAAATGTTTTCTTAGTTATTCAACTTAACTAGAGCCGATAAACTACTACGGGTTTTTCGGTTGAAATTCCTGGATTATCGGTTGAAAATTTTGTAATATCAATTGAAAATCTTGGATTGTCAACCAAATATCGGAAATCTTAGAATATCGATCAAAATATTTGGAATATCGGCGATTGACCCTTTCGACCGAGATTCTATTTTTTTCAAACAAGATTCAATTTATTCAGCATAACATATCGTACGTGACAGAAATGTATAATACAGTGTGTTATATAATAATAGGTAAAGTAACAGTTGTAAACTGTACTAAGATATGCTATGCTAGGACCAGTAATGGACAACCCGATAGGGCTTATTGTTATTGCTGGCCCTCTAATACATACAATTAAAATATACTCAATATTACAATAATGATACAAGTAAGGGATGATATAGAATATTACATAGGTAAATATACATAACAAAAAACAAACAAACAAAAACAAACAATATATCTAAGCTAGACAAACACTTAACGGGAATACAGGATACGGGAATTTGGACATGAAGGACAGACTTTTCAACATGTCTTGCTGAGGTATGTAATACTATTGCATAATGAGGAAGCAGAGGTAGAAGAGGACAAAGGTAGTGGTGAAGAAAAAGTAAGGAGTACAGATAGAAATGAGATGAAGAATAGAGTGAGGAGAACATGGGGATAAATTTATAAAGAATTCTACTGATGAAATGTTTTTTTAGTTGAGCTTTAAAAGTATTTTTGTTTGTAATTGTTGTGATGGATTCTGGAAGATCATTCCAAAGTTTAGCGCCGTGATACTGAATAAAGTGCTTTTCAGAAAAAAAATCTTGGAATGTGTGTGTGCGTGTGTGTGTGTGTTGGTATGTGTATTGGGGTGTGTGCGTGTGTGAGTATTTGTGCGTGTGCTTCTATGAAAAACATCAATTTTAAAATCTTTTTATATCGAATTTGGGTATTTGGGGTAATTAATCTAAACACAACATCAAAAGTAAGTTCCCCCAAAAAGAACCTACTATAATTTCCAGGATATCATTTTTTTTAAGATGAAACCTAGTAAAGGTTATAGCTATGGTTGTTAGGAAGCGGTGTTGTGAAAATGAGAGGAAGCGGTTACTTCACGGCTGAATGAGCACAAATTAAAGAAAAAATGAGGCCTTTTTAAAAATTGCAAAAGCGTCAATCATGATGACGGGCGTGCCAGCTTCCAACAGGGCAATTGCAATTGCCCTATCCTGGACAGATAACCTGAGCACGTGTTGCAATCCAAGTTTGGACTTAATTACCATCTTTATACTGTATGCTTTGTGGTTGGTGTATTGCAAGTGAGTGTTGTGGTCAGGAAATTTAATGGTTGTATAGGCCTACATTTTTGATACCAGGTCCTTTTGTATTGACATGTGTTTCACCATTCATAATCTTATGAATGCTCCCTGTATCCCATGAATGGATGCATTCATCATTTTATGCCTGACCAGGTGACCGAGTATGATTTCAAAAGAAAAGTGACATGCGTGGTGCAACCTTGGCGGAGATTTTAATCCGCATTCCAGTTCATGTTGTAACACAGTGAAATATGGACATGAACCTACTCTATTGCAATTTTTAAAAAGGCCTCATTTTGTGTTTAATTTGTGCTCAGTCAGCCGTGAAGTAAGGGATTCCTCTCATTTTCACACACCGTTCATAACAACCATAGCTATAACCTTACTAGGTTTCATCTTTAAATACGGATATTGGAAATTATTGTAGCGTCTTTGGGGGGAGGAACTCCCTTTTGATGTTGTTGTTTTTTGAGCATGAAAAAAGGGCGAAGGAGGTATTATAAGCTTTCATTGATTTGCGACTAGCCGGTCTCCGGGTTTCGCGCTCACCTCGCTTTTTTAAGCACTACTTGTTTGAAAACGTTTTTCGCGATTACCCGGTTGTCGGATGCGTATCCGCTACCCAATCGAATTGATGTGTGGACGGCCCAAGTACACCCATCCATCAAGTTTCGTGCCGTACGACCCATGGCCTCTGATAAAACTCGGGACAGACGCGCAGAAAGATAGACAGACAGATTACTTCTTGATTCAATGTTGAAGAGAAAGTAGCAATTAGCATTTTGAATAACAGCACAAACTAGAGTTTGCACTAATGGTCGTAAATATAAAACAGAAAGTCACTGGCTATAAACAAAGTGTATAAGGTCTTGTGCAACCCGGGGGTGTATAGGGAGGGCTCGTGTGGTCCCTGTGGAAAAAACACTCTGCCGTTGGATTTTTACCAAAACTCTTGTTATTGAGGGAGTAATCAAACACAAACCAAATAACAGGAAGATCGATTGTACCGACACTGCGGATCCAAACAAACGATATCTCGCACAAAAATTATACGTGTGAAAAAATTAAAAAAAAAACTTTTTCCATAAAAATTTGGCTCATAGTAGGAGGGAGAACATAAATGCATTTACATTACTGAAATAAAAATGAAAAAAAAAAAAAACTACTCCAGTACAATTTGAATAGTCCCCAAATGCTTATGATGCTAATTAGCATTAAAAACGCCATGACGATTTGAATTTTTCCACAAAATATGCGCAACTGGATTTAGGCAGATAATTCAGATTTTAAAACATGGCGCGGCGAGAAAAAACGAATATTGGGTCACATGGACCACCCTTATACATTTAAGTGTTAATGCACGGTACTCTCCGACGTCTATGTAGAAAACATTTTTTTATTTTCTTTAAATATAAGTGCTATTTAGTTTTCTTAAAAATAGACCAATCAAGGATACTACACTCTAAGGACCTTACCAAAACCTTAACTACCTGACCCTATTTTGGGGTCTATTAAATCCGTGAAGACTTTGCCACGAAAATAAACATGGGGCTCACACTCATCGTCACGTAATGTGGTCACAGATCCACACCGACCAACACACCTTTGCAAACAGTGGTAGTAATTTATCCATCAGCCAGCTTAATTGCGCGTGTTTCTGTTTAATTGCTATTCTTTCAATTAGGGTATTTTGTACATGACAGGTCGCTTTATAGCTCATTTATTTGATTCAATATAACATGATAGGTAATCAGTCAGTATAACCGATATGTCTGAGAAGTGTTTGACTTCTCCACAAAATGATAAACATGTAGTATTTATTATGGGTTTCACTTAACAATTTAATATGGGTTTTACTACAACTAAGTGCAGATGTGGAAACGATAGTTAAATGTCTTAACATGACAAGCGCTTACTTACTTACTTACGCGAGACGATGTTCATTTAATGCATAAAGTATAGCGGAACGACGACCTATTTGATATGCCCGGTTGGACCTACTTTAGCATGGTAATCAAATTTAGAGTTATTGACTACAAATTTCAACACCAGAAAAGTGTGTAGTTGAATACAGTAAGTGCATAAGGAGGTAAGCGGAAACAATGGGTACCCCTAAACACCAAACTAATGTTACTATAATAAAAACTTCAAAGTGTTGAATTTTTAAACATAATAACCATGATGACAATGTATTGGAGAATTTGTTTTGTTTCTAGTTTGTAATATTGCCCTTATTGTGTTGATAGTCTATAATATGGAAAAACTTTAATAAAGTATCAATATTACTTATACATAAAGACACAAATCATATTGTGTGCATTCATATTCAACTGATAAATAAGTTTAGTGTTTTAAGAGTGATTTTAAGATTTACAGTTCCGGATTAAATGTGTTTGGGTGGCCATTATGAGGGATTTACACGTGTTTAGATCGTGTTTATAAGGAACATTAGATATATAAAAGCTAAGTTTAAAGTCGACCTCAGAGATTTCGAAATATTATTTTTTTTATTGTAATAATGAAAAATAGTCAACTACAACTAAAGATGTAACCTAAATGCACCAAGTCCGAAATTGAGATGAATCGGATTTTTCGTTTGATTGCAAGTAACATTTAGTGTAGTCTTACGTCCCATAGGATACTGTGTGTAACAAAAAATTCCGGATCCGGAATTTTTTTATAACAAAGTTGTGATTTTCTATATGAAGGAATTCGATTTAAGCTTAGCAATTTCACACAGTGATTAGTATATGGACAAGCATTATGTACATGCAAAAAACACATTTTTTTGGAAAAATGAGGGCGCCCTCTCAGGAAATCTCGATGAGTCGGCCTTTAAGTATCTCTAAACGTTTTTTTTTATTTAAACGCCAAACTTTTGAGCCATCTTAACACAATTTTGTCAGAACAGAGTTGCACAATTTTCGTTCTTCCCCAGGAGCAAGGTTTTGGGCTTCGCAGTTTCCCTAATTTGCTCATTATTGCCCGGGAGTGGGGCCCTGCTCCTGAAATTGGTGCCAACCTGGTTCAGATTCTTAAACATCTTTTACAGTGAAGATATTTTACTTATCAAGGAGTGGTCCAGAATGGTTGTGTGTGTCAGCAAATAGTTTTATCTGTGGCCACTTAATTTTTAAGGTTATCGATTTGTTAGGGTAAACACGTGTATTTTACTATTTCCCCAAATCACAATGGAAAGGATAGAGTAGAGTATAAGATTATTCGCGGATTTTAAATTATTATTATTACTACTCCTACTACTACTACTACTACTACGACGACTACTACGACTATACTACTGCTGCTGCTCTGCTACTGCTACTGACTTACTGCTGATGCTGTGCTGCTGCTGCTCGGCTGCTGCTACTACTACTACTACGACTACAACAACTACTACTACTATATACTAATACTATCTACTACTAATACTATACTACTACTACTACTACTACTACTACTACTACTATACTACTACTACTACTACTACTACTCTCACTACCGTACTACTACCGGCACTACCGCTACTGCTACTACTACTACCACTACTACTACTACTACGACCTACTACTACTACTACCCTACTACTACTACTCCTACTACTACACTACTACTACTACTACTACTACTACCACTACTCTACTACTCCTACTACTACACTACGCTACTACTACCTCTATCCACCGCTCTGCTACTACCTACTACCACTATCTACTACACTATACGACTGCAATAATAACCCACTGTTAATTCCAAATTTGTTTTAACTCTGTTATGTCTAAAATCATTTGTGATTAAATTAACTGGAAAATATTTGTCTTGAAATAAAAAATAATAAATTAGAACTCGTCTTTCACCTATTTTTTATTCCTCTTTGTACTATGTCATGTTCTTATTTGCAGTTTCATGAATAAGTCCAACATGAGGGCAGTTAAGTAAAATAAATTCACTGTAACACATTAATGCTAGCCTAATAACTATTATTAATCTTTAGCGAGGTTTTTATTTCGAAGATAAACCTATAGCCACTGCATGTTTCAATTTTTCTTAAAAGTTTAGTATAAATGAGTTGCGAATTTAAAGCAGATGATAATTCAAATTTCAACAATACAGGGTGGCCTTGGTTTTGCATAAGAGTTTCAAAATAATTAGTCCAACAAAACACTTAAGCCTAAGTTTTGATCGCTAACAAGACCTATGTTACGTGTCGACAAAATATCTCGATAAGCCCAGAGAATCTATCAGACGCATAACCCCGCAGCCGCGCGCAAGTGCTTAGCCTGCTAAAACTAAAACGTGGCTCCTCTGCTCATTCAGTCCACAGTAAGGGTATATAGCCGGCTGACTTTGTTTTTCCAATTGTAGACTTTGGACCCTCTTTTTCACATCATGCGGGGACAATTGAATATTAATTATTCAAGAACAATATACAGATGTGAATCTTAAAGGAATATTTATTATGGGACTAACAGCCCATTTTTGGAACAAATAAAGATTTGATGACGTCACGGCCTTGATTGGTTTTATTACATTTGTTGCTTCGGGGGACCCATCAGATAAAATGACGTACTATCCGACATTGAAAAGCACCGATTATCGTCATCGTACGTCGGTTTTTGAACAAGTAGGGAAAGTAAATTTTGTCAGGTTCAGACCTAAACAGGTGTCTTTTGGAAAAAATAATCTCACTTTGGGCAGTGGGTCATGTACAGACCTTGATTTAACATAGTCGGATTTATATAATCGGTCGCCCCCCGAAGAGCAAACTGATATCTGATACCTGACACGTGACCCGGTACCTGACACCAAACTATTCATCGCGTTACCGTTTATAACTACAATACGGCAAAGCAGCAAGCATTCTGTATCTCGTGTCACAGCGTCAATCGATCAAGATGTGAACTATACATGTGGTTCTGTACCGGGAGGGAGGACACGATCTGTCTTTCCCGATTTGGGCACTGGGGATTCCAAACGGTAATTTGTTAAACTCTACATGCATTTACTATGCAGTCTCTGTCTCAGTGACTAAAAATCATCTCTAAACCTTTGTTCAAAAGATCTTCATTAATATCATTATAATTAAGAAAAATATGAAATTCACATCATTCATGCTTCTGTTAAATTACCTGTGGGCATACCTCAAAACTCAGAAACTTCCCCTGCAAAATAATCTCTATCAAACATAATACCCTTGAACAGACGCGCCATGGCTACAGAGCTATGCGCTCTGTACCAATGCGCACCATACACTCTAATATCAAAACAGCCTATTATAATTATTAACACCCCCAAACCATTGCCCTCCTGGATCATGTTCAATTTTCTTTTTGTCGGGATAAATCATCCACTTTAGAGCAAAACAAGGCAGAAACATCTCATTGTAAACCTCCTGCAGGTTTTAAGGCGAATTTTACGATGGGATAATCACCATGATGCACAGCCCTGCGACTAATCCCTCTTCCCATGATGCCTTTAGCGGTTTTTTCCATCGGTTCCATCGAGTCAATGGGAAATCTCTGTCTCCAATTTCACAGGAAGTGATTGGAACCTATTTTGCATATTTATTTTGTTAGCCTTAGGGTAGCATGAATGAATATAATCGACCACAACTTTTTTCTGTTTTTTGTTTTTGATTAAATTTTAAATAGTGTATCAATGTGTACTTATAATGACCAATCAAACATAGGTTGGGACTTTTATCCCACATAATCCACATTAAGAAAAAGTGGGTTTTTAAATGGTTCTAATATGTCCTCTATCGTGGAATTTGTCTTCATAACCATTAAAAGTTTCCTGATGAGTATGTATGTTTTCCATTCATATTCTCACCGATTTGAAATAAAATTTTGTAGAAGGAGAAAAAGGAGAAGAGGGAAGAATAACTGAAGAAGTTGAAACTTAACGAAGCTGAATACGCATAGAAAACGCAGAGGAGTAGGAGAATAGCAGAAACCACAATAAGCTGGTGCCCCCCGCCCCTGGCCCGCATTCCTAACTCCTCCTGTGCACTCCCTCGTTGCAACGGACATCAACACCGAAGCCCAGATGGGCAATAAGAAGATCAATAGCTTGTCCACAGACTTAATTATGAGGGTGTGCGCGGGACATCGGAAAAGTAGTACGTTTTTTTGGTAAAGTGGCCTGGTCCTTTTTTACCATTGAACATCTCAGCACAAAAATGCGGTCCCTTCTTTGTCAAATTTCTCTACTGTTGCCCTTCTTATACAATAATCAGCGAAACGTTGACTTCTTTTCCCTTTTCGTACTGGCCTCGAATAAGAAAGCCGAAGAAAATTAGTATATTCAGGAGTACAATACCCTGTTGGTGGAGTATTTTCACTGATTTTTAAAGATTCAAATATGAAGACCCGCGAGCCTTGAAAGCCGCCCTTGGTCCTATTTAATGGCTCAGATGGTTCGTGACTTAGACTACGTTATTTGGCTTATTTCGCTGGAACACAAAACGAGGAAATTTATTTTTAAAAGCCCGACTCTAAAGCAAGTTTAATTGTACTTTAAAAATTGAACGACTATCAACGAGTGTCGTCTTTGTGTCAAGTGGCAATTCAGAAAATAAAAGGAATTACAGTGATCGTACATTGCCAATTTGGAATTGGGACTCCGCTCTATAGGCAGATAATTAAATTTTGATAACTATTTCATGGCGGCAAAATGACTGTCACGAGCAACAAGTGTTGAACGTTGTAAATCAATATGTATCTTAAGTGGATCGAATAAGTGTAAGCAGAATTATAGATCTTTTAAGCGTGAGTTTGAAGTTGCGTTTACTTTTAAAGTGTGTCAACCAAAGTTAACCGTTTGTACGCATTAGCGAATCCTATTCCTTTTTTATACAGGGGAGTCAAAAAGATTTACAACGATTTCACGAAAATATTAAAAATATTTAACAGTTTCGAAATTGGTTTTTATACACAAAAACAATCGTCATATATCTTACCTCATTGGTAAAGAAATCTTAAGTTTACCTTTTCGCATAAATTTACGGAAAGCCGCCAAAAACCCTATGACCACGTTGATACACTTCTTCACGTCCACAGCAGCACAAGCCATTGAGGTACTGTCATCTAAATGCTTAATTAACTTTGTATTTTGTTCTAAAAGTAACCCTTTACTAATCCGTAACAACCTGTGGATTGATAATATTTCTTACAATAGGTAAGGACCAGGAGCGTAACAGGGGCAGGAGGGGGAAGGGGATCGAGGCACTGTCCCCTCCCGTATGAGACTTAACACGAAAAAAAGCTTAAACTAGCAGTAAAACCGGAAGTGGGAAACGGACAAGCAGAAAAGGAGTAGAGAAAGAGAGGGAAGGGAGAGAAAAGATGAGTGCAAAGGGAAAGGCAGATGGATCTAATGTCTGTAATGTCCAATATGATTCCCCAAAGTAACACCCCCCCCATCTAGGTTATGAAGAGTCGGCGGAAAAAGTGGGTAAACCGGGCTGTATTGACAGATTGCTTAAATATTTGCATTCAGTTTCCGTGAAAAGATAGGCAACAATTTCGAACATTTATTGAAATAATTGCGTTCAAAATTTTGGTGTAAAGATTCCATGATTTTGTTATTGATTTCAGGAATAATGCAAATAGTTTTGACATTTTCTTGAGAGGTGTACACAAAAGTAATCAAAGCAAGCAAGAAAGTCATGTTGTACTTGTGTAGACTCATCCAAAGTCCCTTTGGCCCAAATTTCCACAACAGTGATCCGTGGACAGAGTGAAAAATGGGGACCTATCTTAAGTTGTAACTTCGCAATGCAAAGTTGCAAAATCAAAATTCAAAATTTCTCTAGCAGGTGAAATAATCTCGTTATACGTGATAGTCGGTATCTGGGTTTTTTACTGCTGTAGGAAAATTCAAACAAAACGAGTGTAAATCTTTTGACTCACCCTGTAATAGGCTACAACATGCAATTAACAAAGAGATACAATACAATAATGCCAATAATCATAAAGAAGTCAATAAACCTAATAAGGTTATAAACTTTCTCATAACATTGAAAAACAAGCATAAGAGTCTGAAAATGGACTAGTTATATTAAGAAATTTGTGTAATTTCATGTTCAACATAATAGAGTGGTATGTTTTCTCATGTTAAAGGTCAACAAGCGATTTCAAGGCACCCATATTTTCTGGGATGTAGTGGTACATGGTTTCACACAGATAAGACAGATTAGACACTCAATTGATTCCTAATTTTAATTGCCTACAAACTTGTTCTTAAAAGTGGAAAAAAATCGATTTTATATTCCTATATTTCAATATAAAAACCAAGGTGATGAATCCATCTTGTCCTAAGGTAATTGATGAAAAATCTCACAATTGATGCTAACCCAAAGATTAAGTAATTCTCAGTTTATTTCTATCAGATGGGTATATTTTTTGATAGAAAGCTTTTTAAATCAGCTGCGGAAAAAGATTTTAACATTTTGAGGATATTCTGCTATGTGAAATTTCTCGTTGCACCTTCAAGTGGCTTTGGACCTTAAAATTTCACGAAATTTTACTCCCACTCTCATATCATGTGAGCTGTATCAACTATAGAGCCTTGTTGGCCGAAACATCCGGGTTGCCGAATACCCGGGTGCCGAAGTCCTCCTCTCAGAACTGCCGACGTAACCCGGGGATTCGCAGAGGAGAAGGAGTGGAAAATAACGTGCTGTGGATGTGTAGAGCCAGGTTTACGCATTTTTAGTGATTTCATGGACATTCTCAATGAAACTCATTAAAAATTAGGCTTTTGGCATTTAGGAGCAAGAATGTATGTAATAGTAGAGTAAATACGATCCTGTAACACCAAAAGCACCCTCACACTAGATCATGAAGACCATGCTAACCGTTCGTTTAGCAAGGTTAGTCGAATCGAAAACAATGTACACGTTTTATGCATTGATAATAATTATGGCTCCCATTGTAAAGGTCCCCTTATTTATTAGGCAGGTTGCAACACGGGTTAGGTTTAGTTTAGGGTTGGGGTTATTGGGACTATAGGGACCTCGTGTTAGATTAGGTGTAGGAATTTGGTTAAGGTTTGGTTATAGGGTCCGGGGTGGCGCGAGTAGGACAACATTCAGATAGAGGTAGGGCCTATGTGCTTTTCTACTGACAAATAAGGGGGTTATGTGATTTTAATTTTTTTGATGTAAAATTTATATCAATTAAACCAAGGACCTATCGCATGATCACAGGTAGTAACTCATATATTGCTAATTGTGTGTGTGTGGGATGGCCGATGGGTGTATATTTATATGCCAATAGGGCCTATGTACTTTACATTGTGGTGGGTTTATGCAATTCCAAACACATCTTTTAAATTCTGCGGCCCTCCTTGTAAATAATGAACGGGCCCTAACTAAAATTATTAGTTTAAAGCCAATCTTAGCCTGTCGTACGAACTGAGTCCCACTGAACACTATAGTTCGGTCATCTGTGTCCGTACAGCCAATTGACATAAGAACGTATTACATCAACACCGCACGCTTTGTGTAATAAGGATCCCTCTGTGCCGAACTAATGGAAAACACATTGTTTCGGCAAGTAACCCTGCCGTCGGCAGGATACTGACGTATTAGCCCGAATTCGGCATGAGTAATTGCCGAAATACCGGGCATTTCGGAGATACCCCTGAGTACGGCAAGGTCCTCTGCCGAAAGACCGGGCGTTTCGGAATAGCCCGGTATTTCGGCCCAGCAGCATCTCATACGTATGCTTGGCGTTTCTGGTTACAATGTCTAACGATTAATATCTAAAACGATTCTGGTCACCTATGTTCAAAATTTGGTTTATTGGTAATTTAAGCTTGTACTTTAATGGGATACGTTGTATTCGTTGTATTTATTCAGAGTTTTAAAATGTGAACGAACCGTTGTTCAAGTTGTCTCTTCCATATACTAATTGTGTATAAGCCGATGTGGTTAGAAGTTAGTGGGAATTTTTTTTTAACCTGGGTCACATGATCGAAGGAGTCAAGACGTTGCCATCGACTCGGAGAGGGGTGACACCTCCGACCAGTGGCGGCGGCTTAGGGGTATGGGGTACCATTTTCACCCCTATTTTTTTTCTGCCCCCAGTCCCCTCCCGGCCAGAAAAAAATCTCCAAATTGTGGATGTTTCCCCTCCCCCCAAAGAATTTTAACTCCCCGCCCCAAAAGTACCAGTTGTCACCTCCGAAAAATCTACGGCTAACTTAAAGATAAATTCACTTTTAAAAATAAAAGAGAATATTTAGAGATTGTAAAATTTTAACAAAATTACAGACTATCTCTTATACGTATTCATTTTATGTGTTGTGTGGAACATTACCACTATAAGAAAAATCAATTTAAATTAGAATGCAAATTATTATATTGATAGGAAACTTTTGGAACACGTCAAGCAATTGACTTTGACTATTCAGCTTGTTTAAAGTATTTGTCTTATTCCTTTCCATTGTAAATTCGGTGGCGTGTATGGAATTTGTTAGAAATCGCCACAACAAAGACAACCCAAGATGAAATTGGTTATTTTAGACGTATTGTTATCAATAAGATTTTTTTAAAACAGTGCCTGTTCTTTCCAAAATTTCCCCCGTTGTTCATGATGGCGCCCTTTGGTGACGGCAGATGTGTGTATATCTCTGACTAGTGCCTAGTATGCATGGTCTGGGTTATAGTAATTGTCCATTACTGATCGAAAATACAAAGTTCGATAAGGCATAAAGCAATATAGGCTGCATGTTTTAGATAATAAAAACCACATTACTTTGACAAAAAATCACATTTGTATCAGTGGACCAAGGTTTCACGAACATCCTTTACACCTTCAAACGCAAAAGTAATTTAAACACTCAAAGAGTACCTTACAAGTACATCATTTTGTTAATAGCTTAGGACTAAAACAAACAGATAAGAACTCATAATGCCATAATAAACCACGCGAACGTTTAAAAATAAATCTTAATCTGTTAATCCAACTGGTATTTAGCGGGGTATTCTTATCGAAACTAGTTGGTGTACATTTAAGATTGAAGATACTTGTTGTATTCGAAGTGTTTAATTTTTAAAATTTCGTGTAAGGTGTTACCGTAGTAATTACATCTCTTTACTTTAAACACGTTCATAAACATCGAGGGATGGGTGGCGTCAAACTATTGGCACATTTGTAATCCCATTTTCATATAGTAACCCTTTCGGAACTGACCAGTCACAAAGATTTCCATATGATTGGGCGTGACACATTACCACTGAATAGAACGGTCCAATGTTGGAAACATACGGTACACTGTCATATTGGAAGGGTTTCATGTCGACTGTTACATGACGGGTATGATGGGTGTCAAGATTTTACGATTAAAAGCCATAGTTTGACCAGGCAAATTTAAAAAGGGGTTAGCAGTAAATTCACTTCATCACCAGCATTCAGTGCAGAAATGTTTGTCAAATTGAAAATGTTTCACATCATCATCGTCATCGTATCTCGTCGTCGTCTTCGTCATCGTCATCATCTCATCATCCGCATTATCAGTAGCAGCACATCCATTATCGCCGCCACCACCAACCGCACCACCACCACCCCGCCATCACCGCCATCACCACCACCACCACCACTACGCGCCACCACCACCACCACTACCACCACCACACCACCACCACCTGCAATCGCCACCCACCACCACCACCACCACCTGCCATCCCACGCACCAACCGGCCGCCTCGCCTCCGACCAACCACCATACCACCACCACATCACCACCTCTCCCCATACCACCGTCAATTGACGCTACCACCCTTCCGCCACCAGCACGGCAACAGTAACAGCAACACATTTACGAGAAATTGAATGGTTTTGCTATGTAGCCTACTAGCCGGGCCTACTATAGGCTACTACTAAAGTACTATTCCACAAACCAATCACATTCAAAGTTTTAGGAGCCCCTTTAATAACTAGGCCACCTTGTCACCTTTCCATCTCTCATTGGATACAACGTTATTTCTAAGAAGTGAAACCATTAGCAACCCACCTAGTATAATATGCCATTCTGAATAAGTGTTCTACAACGAGACCAAAAAAGCCCTCAATACGAACGCAAAATGAAACTAATCTCATAAAAGCCATTGGAATCCTTTCAGATTGTTGTTTGAGTAACGAGCCCTCAAGTGCTGAACTTGTACCGCCTTCAGCTGTTTTATGCCGTCCCACTACGCCAACTGAAAAATAGTGCGCGACTTAACGCGAAACTGAATTGCGAGTCACACAAAATGTATACGTCGAAACTGACACTAAGTAGTGGGCGAAATGTCACTAAATAATAAGGGAATTAAGTGCCCTAAGGGTTCTACAAAGGGCAGTTGAATCCGGGGCATCTGTTACTCTACCAACTGATGTATGTACCCTGGGTAGGTCGTTGAAAAGAAAACTAAAAACCCAGGGCAGTAACTGTATCGCATTATAAAAGAACAAAAGAAACTAATACAAAAACAATGAAAAGTGATCCCGATTTGATTCCCCACAAACGGGTGGTGCAATATGTGATTTCTACTTTCAAAAGTCTACACTTCAATTAAGACTACAATTGTTGCTTATTCATTTGAAGCACTAAGCCAGGTTTGGCAGATCGAACTATTAGAGAAATTCAAAACTGGCGAAACGTCGGTTGTACATTTAGCCTTGAAGTAGACCCCAACTTAAGTCGGGTTTTATTTACCAGATTTTGCGTGAATTTGAAAGGGTTACCGAATAACCTAACAGGTGGCGCTAAAGAGGGTCTAATATGGACGGTTTTCTCTTCCATCAATGATCTGGATATTTTAGTTTTCATTAACTTCCAATATTCCGATAATGATATGAATGATCCTCGATTGTACTGCAAATGTTCTTCCTACCCATTTTGTGTATTCATGAATAATTTGAGTAGGATCTGTTCACATTACCTTTTCTTTACAATCACCGGTTTGATAAGGTTGCTATTTCGAAAATCACATATTAAGCCCATAGAGTAAGTAAAGTAGGTATAAAAATACCCAAAATGTTATGATTTAATGTTTTCTAATTCATAATTAACCTTTTAATTCGTCACTCTGATTTTTAGAAAAGTTTCATTTCACTAGACTTGTTGGAAAAAAAGATGAATGGCTTGAAAAAGAGTATTGCTTGAATGCTTTGTTGTAGGCCTATCAATACAATTGGGATACTCTAAACAAAAAAAAGGGCGTTGCTACAATAGCAATACCCTTTTCCGGTATTCAAATCTTCAAACCAAATATATGATATTATAATATTGATTTTGCACATCTGGTGTATCGAAATAGCTCTTTCGAGATGGCAGACAAGAGGCCTAAACTATTTTACGGCCGCGGTATGTGTTTCTGCTTGTTTGTAAAAAAAATCTTGGCAGATCTTTCAGGTAAACAATATTTCATTACATGTCTACTGATTTGCTCTTCTTAATAAATTCTATAGTGTAATAAAACTTTGTCTGGAAAACATACCTTATTTATACCTGGTTATGTTTTTGAGGGGATTTTTCATCTGTTTACAGATGAAGGTTTAAGTCTTACACCTATTAAGCAAATAAGGGAGTCCAAGGGATATAAGAGTAGTAGTACATGTAAAGAAAACAAGATATGAACTAAAAATGTAAAGTCACAGAGTCGGACGTAAGCAGGGTGTTTCAATATTAACTATAATCTGTAACTACAGGGTGAGTAAAAAATGACCCTGATTGTGTCCGCCATTTTGAATTTTTAATAACACATATCTAACATATGTGATATCATCGGAAAGCCTATTTCAACATCTTTAATTTGCTGCGAAGATAATTATAATCGGTTAAGTATAGGCCGAGCTACAGTCTTTTGAATCAAGTAGTCAGCTTTTCCCTCTATCCATGGATTCCCATTTGAATGCACGGCGGCCAACTAAGCAAATGACTCCCCAAAATGATGTATAAATGATAAATGATCTATGTATAAAAATGTTATTTAAAGGTGTAAAACTCAGTGATAATGGAAAGTTGTTTTTAAGCACGTTTTTAAAGATGTGACATATTTTGGTCTACAAATATAGACTGGGATTATACAAAACTTTAAAGCTAAAAAGGTTGTCACCGATGTCTGTTCCTTCATGTGGTATGATTCATTCAACTCCTCAGAAAGTGATACATGTATTAAGTTAATTTATTTTTCATATGATTTTTATAAGTGATGAGGACATAGAAACGTTAAGAGGGCATCGATGGTAAATTGTTACTGAATTATGTGGGGTTATATAGCGTCACATTAATTTATTCTGTAGTCAATAAATAGCCCGATTTTCTTCTGGACATTTATTTCCTTCGCTGAACGCCGTTCATTTTAATGCGAATCCGTGGACAGAGCGCAAAACCGACTACTTGATTCAAACGACTGTAGCTCGGTCTATACCTAACTGATGTGAATGATCTTTGCAGCATATCAAAGATAATGAACTAAGCTTTCAGGTGATACCACATATGTTAGATATATATTACTTAAAATTCAAATGGCAGCCACAATCAGAGCATTTTTTTTCTCACCTTATAATCTGTAAACTCTAAAAACAGCCTATTAAAAATGCCAGGGTATCTTGTCAGAGGTTTACTTAATTGAATTCTATTTAAAATTGTCTAAGGTCAAATGCAAATTCCCATAATGACCTACAATAAAAAGAGGAACTTGTATCATGCAATTGCCAGCTACACATATTTTCAACATTTTGTTGTGGCTGTTGTTGTTGTTGCGGACCTTTGAAATTCCATTTTAACCTTTAACAATTTTAAATAGAATCTATAAAGTGCCCCTCCGACAAGATAACTTTCCATTTTGGATAGACTGTTTTTAGAGTTTACCGATTATAGTTAAAGATTATAGTTAATATTGAAGCACCCTGCTTATGTCCGACTATGTGACTTTACATTTTGAGTTGATATCTTGTTTTCTTTACATGTACTACTTTTATATCCCTTAGAACTCCCCTTGCATTTCAAATATCCCGACGCACCGCATGCATACAGAAACATAGCACGAATTAAAGTCATCAACACGCACAACTCATTTTCCGTCTGCACAGAATCTTGCCCGCACGCGAAGTATCACTGTGTTTGTTCATCTTCTTGTGCCGGGTTTAGTCAGTCACCACTTGCCAATATTGTTTCCAAAGGAGTTGAAGAATGAATCTTTCGTTAAAAACAAGCGTACAGGTTCTCTTGAGCACATGTGCTATCTCGCGGTACCCCTTGATAGGAGAAAAAAAGCACGGCTACAGGGAAAAAAACATATACATGACCACATCAAAACGAGGGACTCGTTTTATGCATATCTGCGAGCTTTACGTCACACCGTAGGTCTTGAATATCTTATGGAGAGAGGAAAGGGTTAACATTGCACACACGCGCTTGATGTTTTGTACAAAATTTTTACTTTTTTCTTCAAGGAATAGATTTCAACATGGAACAATTCTTTTCTTTGGTATTATTTTTTTTCATGGAATGACTGATGATAGATAATTATTACTACTACTCTCCTACTACGAGTACCACTACTTACCACTATACTTAGCTACTATACCCTACAACCACCATACTACATATCTACTGCTACTACTGCGTCTGCTAAACTACATACTTCGTCCTTCTACCTTCTACTCTACTATCTACTACTAACTACTACTACTACTACTACTATTACTACTACTACTACACTTCTACTACTACTACTACTACTCCTGACTACTCTACTCTACTACTACTACTACTACTCCTAACTACTACTACTACTACTACTACTACTACTACTACTACTACTACTCCTACTTATACTACCACTACTAGGCCCTTTTATGGCAGACTACGTACTCGATTTTGACTTTTTGAATAAGTTATTTCTCTGGGCAATTTGGGGCGCTGCTTTCATTTCAACAAACGTCTTATATGCCAGAAACGCTTCCTTTCTGAGATAGCACATCCTAACTCTGGTGTTTTTTTATACATTTAAGTTATTTTTTCGGCAAACTGCGTATCTCTTAGTTTACGTGTCCTTTTCCCACCTCGAAATCGCCTTATTATTTCATGGCAAACGACGTAACTCAGAGATACGTAGTTTTCCATAAAAATATTCTATGAGTGCCGGTCTTTTGCTATACAAATTCATGGGACTACAGATGCTCAGACCAAACTAAAAAGCGAAGTCAAGCTTAAAAAATGTTTGTAAGCAACACATATCCCAAGAATCTATATTTCTTTGGAAAGTATATTTTGTGTTCACCATTGAAAATATAGCAAATGTGTAATTTTGCCATACTACTTTTTTTTTTTTTCCAATTTTTATGGCAAACTACGTAACTTGACAAAGTGTGTGGTAATTCTGAAATGGTTTAATCATTAACCTCAAAATTGATGGATAAACAGAAAATGATATGATAAATATATTAAATGTATTCAATTCAGCTAATTTTAATGTATAAGAAATCCAAACGGGCAAACTTTAAAGGTAAATATCTCAAAAGGCCGATTTTTGAAGATACGTAGTTTTGCCAGAGAAGGCCTTACTACTACTACTACTACTACTACTACACTACTACTACTACTACGACGACTACTACGACTATACTACTACTACTACTACTACTACTACTACACTACTACTACTACTACTACTACTACTACTATACTATAAGTAGGGACATGCAAGATCTATTATAAACATCAGACAAATCCGTTGCGGTATCTTGCCATATAGCCTACAAAGGTCCCGATTTGCATGTATAAAGAGCGCCCGCTATATACCTATTCTCTATTAAGACTGCATCAAACCAGATTTTCAGACACTATAAATAACGAATGAAACCCTATTAGTATTTTAAATTGTATGAAGTTGTTTCAATCGTTTTATTAAACCTTTATCTTTCATGTTTAAACTCGTATGTTTGCAAATCGGTATAACTCTTTACCCACCCTCTCCATGATAGCTTTCGCGTGGCATGGTTTGCTATTTTTCATGGCGTGATGATGTCGTAACCATGGTAATTATCTGGCTTTTCCTCAAAGAGTTTGATCTCAAGACTTCGTGTGACATCATTAGTTACCTTTTGGTACACAGTAAAATAGTGTATAGAAATTCCGGACAAACTCGTGTCTATATTGCTTAGGTTTAGCATAAACTTGTGTTTAGATAACTTAACGTCTAGCATTTAAACATGTTAAGCCCTAACCATATGACATTCTAATACAATGTTGTCATATTTTGCCCAATTTATTGTGAGCTGGGCGATCTTTTTACCCAACAATTAGTGAATTCATATTAGACTCAAAATCGGGCAAAATTTGCCAACCATTTCTTATAGCATATATTACAACTTGGCTCAGTTGACCTTTGACCTGAATATGGCATTGGCCTCATTGACAATTTGACTTTTTTTCAAACGAGACCCAAATGTTAACGTTGATAATTTCTTTCCACAGAGTGACACACTGCCAAACACACACACGCTACTTGTTACATAATCCTGTGTCGAATTTGATTCAGACACGAACATATGAAATCTGTGAAAACAATTAAGCATCTTTGACTAAGCAGATTTTTCCCCCAGTGTTACATTGGAAATCGTTGTAGTAAAGATACCTGCTATTGATTTTTTTGGTGAAAAATATCGGGATCCCGACATTTATGACGTCATAAAATAGAAAAGCATTGCAAATTTAAAGTAACAAGCTTTAATGTCTGTTTTTACGAATAATGTTTTTTGTTGTTGATATGAACCAACACTGTAGGAATTGTTAGACACAATGGACAATTTAAATATTGAGGAAATGACTGATTGTGGCTTTAATAAAGCATAGATTTCAGACATACTTTACGTGAGCTGTAATCACGTCCTTAATGGATACACCAGTCTTGTATATTATAATCAAACCGGTAATACTTCATTTAATATGGCGCCCGGCCTTGGCCTTTCCCGATGTTTAGATTTTGACAGGTTTTTTATTAATACTAAGATTAACTCAAAGTATATAATAAAAAAAAACGATTTTATCATTGAAATCGGGGATGGTATTATGGAAGTAGATTTTTTTCCATTGAACTTTCTTGAAAATGTTCTGGCTTGTTTTACTTAAAAGTGAAGTTGATCAATTAATTTATGCGGTATAATCTTTAGTTTAAAAGCATTTTCCTTTATTTTGCTCCTTAAAGAAATTGTTTTTTCATATATCTCCTAAAATCACACATTATGGCTTTAATACGTGACTCGTCTTTGAATGAGTGTTTATACCTAGAAGTTTATACAGTTATTATTTGAAGCTGAAAATGCGTTATTGTATTTTTTGAAATCATAATATTATCAAGGTAAACAGAGATTTTATATTGAAAGTATTCTATCATCGTCTCGATTTGGGCACATTGTATATAAGGCCGATTCAACATAGCACGCTCAAACGCATTAACAATTGATTTTTCGAGTTGGAAATGGATTTTGTGCAACTCTTTATCACATCACGGTATTCAACGCAAGTACTTCTTGTATCGTACGGTGACGCGTAAGACCACTTTACTCACTACTAAACTCTGCGAGTGACAACAAGTGTTTAAAAATATTCGATTTCTGAAATGTGACCTAAAAACATTTTCACTGAAATGTCTGTGTAGGGTTGTACCAAACAGTGACGAGAAAATCAATCTTGTCATCGCTAGTTTTTTATTTTGAAATATCAACAACACCTTAAGGGAGCGACCACCTTTTGATATTTTATCCGACGTTTAGATAAAGCATTAACATTTCCGCCTCAATTTTTTTTCGCGAAAACGGCAACGAATAAGATATTTTTTGGCCTCATTTTTGATCAATTCTTGTTTTTTTATTAACTTAGGTCAAGCATGATCTCTCCCCGTAGCAATACGTCTTTCACAAAACCGTATAGAAATGGTGGGAAAAATGGAACATCCCTAATTTTGGAAGATGAAGAGTTTTTGAAGTAACACTTCTACCCGACGTATAATGATTCTTCCCGCTGGCGATGCTTGCATGTGTGCTCTCTTATTATCGATAGAAATCTTGACCGCATTTTGTATACCGCTAGGTTTGACGGAGTTTGAATTGAATTTCCACCCATTACTTAGCTCCCCTCGTAACCTCTTCTAAATTATTATTTTTTGTATCTTATGTTATATTGTCATGATGAACTATACCTTGATTATGCAGAGCGGGAAAGATGAGAGGAGAGTAGCTAGGAACGCTTACTCTATTAAATACTCGAGATATCGACGTTCGCGCCAAGATTTGTGTTTAAGTTACTATTATGTGATTGATGGCGTACTGAAGCATCTCGCTCAGATCATCAATCTATTCCGCGATTTTGTTAAGTAATTGAAAGCTTAAATGAGTTCATCTATATATCAATATAATATGACCATCAATCGTTCAGAAGTTAATCAAGTCTTTCCATCATAAGCTGTTAGGAAACTAAATTCCTTTTAATTATCAGTTATAACATGGTATTTTATATTTCATTGGCGTTAAGTATATGCGATAAGTGCTCGTCCTGATTCAATCTCATCTTTCATATTTCTTTCAGTCTCACTGGTTAATGTGCAACATAAAGCAATTTAAGGATTATAATATTACTTAACCACTGAATGTTTGGTGTGGATTGATATTAAACAGAAATCAAAATTAAAAGAATAAATGCTTTAAAATCAAATTGATAATACATTTGCTCTAATAGAGGGCATTTCAATGTCAATATACAATCAAGAAACCCCACCTTAAATATTGGATAATCAAACTGCTAAAATGATCTTACATATTGTTTTGTTTTATATGTTTGTTCGTTTTCATGAATATACACTATATGTAAATTTAAATGAATCAAGGCTCTTTGTCCACATGTTTATGCCGTGTTACAAGTCTTCTTAAATTTACATGCACCGTTATGCATTTAATTTTATAGATTTTTTAATGACAAATGAACTATTTGGTCGACTTTTTTGTACACTGGACAAACCTATAGATACAACCTTCAGACCAAAACGGTTTAGGCCTACTAATTTTTGTTATCAAGAAAAAAATTTGATTCATTTTAAAAACCCGTAAAATAAGGTAATGTACTGGCATTTCGAGCATGCATCCAAGCTACCAGTTAGGAAACCGTAAATTAACACTTAAGTGAGCAAGGGGGTTCCTATGGACCCCAACAATTTGTTTTCGCGCTGGCCGCTTTACGCGTGGGATTTTTTCGCCGATTTTTTTGTAATTGTCTGAGTTTTAAATGCGCTTCTTTTCATACCAAAATAATTAAAATTGGCCAAGCCGTTAATGAGTTAATTAGTGGGGGTCCCATTGAACCCCCCCCCCCCCCCTTGGGCACTAACGGAAGTCATCTGAGAATATTTTTCAAAATCAAAGAACCAAAGCGATTTTTTTTGCTGATATAAGTTCACACATACATGTAAGTAAACAATTATTAGTAACATTAAAAATAATTAACCCTTTATGTGCTCAAAACAAACAATTTCATCGTGGACGTTGTTAAACCGTTACTGTACAAACTCAATGGGAAAATGACGTGTATTTTGAAACACGCGTAAAAAACACAGGATTCCCTAAAACTGCTGGTTTGTGTTAAATACATGTAATTTGGGTCTTCTGGAATAGATATCAACAAAAAATAAGTTTTAAAAATGTTTGATGCAAGCGCAAGGCTCATTTGAATTTTCCGTCTTTTTGCCCAATTTTCGCGTGTTTTGAAAACAATGTTTTGCCCCTAATTTGCAGCCAAAATAACAAATTTCATTTTTTATTGCTGATTTGGAGTTGTCTTATGACCCTTCACATGTGCTTGGGCCCCCTTGGGCACCAACGGGAGTGAAAACAAGCAGCGTAATTTCATATTTAATTGTAATTTACTGCCAGGTATCCAGTGTTTATTTTACGGTAAAATACTATAATACTTCACGTTCAATAAGAAGTCTGTGCAGTGCAATCAATGGTTTTTACTGTCAGTTATGCAAGTTTACAGAGATATCTAACAGTGCACTGTAAAAATTATTTTACTCAATGTTTAGTATAAAGGACACAGCTCTTAATGTTGAGTAAAATCTTAGTCAAAGTTAGGTAAACCTTAAAATATACTCAGATTTGTGTAAGGTTTACTCAACTTTGACTAAGATTTTACTCAACAAGAAGGGTTGTGACCTTTTTACTCAATTTTTTTGGAGTGTGTACAAACAACTTCTAAGGCGATGACTCCAAAAAAAGCCAGAGTCGTGTAACTAATTTTCGCTCATGTGAATGTTGATCAAGATGGATAATAATTGAATATTCATGCCGGTTAAAAATAAATGTTGTTTCATGTCGATTCGCTCTTCACTGCATATTCTTTTCTTGGTCCTGATTTTTTTTTTTCCCGGGGGCGGGGGTAACTTGAAAGGCAATTGCTGAACATAAGCCATGTAGACGGCATATCCTCGCACCTTCGATTATGTCGAATGAGCCCCTTACAGGGTGTCTCAGAAAGAATTACACCCTAACTATAGGCAACCATAACTTCAAAAGTAAGTATCACATTTAAGAAATTTAAAACGAATCTTAAACCACGAATACTTTTTAACATTTGATGTATACATCACTCGATTCGGTTCAGTTGTTTTGAAGAAACAAGCGATTATGTAACACATGTCAATGGACACTTCCTTCCAAGTTTGCTCATAATAATGCAGATTTGATGTTAACCACCGCTGATTACTCGTGTTATCTGTTCAAGCTGTCTTCTTTTCATTCCCCAGAACCGCCCTTGTTTAATATTTTGTGAGCTCAATGCCATTTTGTTTGTTTTATTATAGTAATAAACAATTACCGTGACAATTATAATAAAAAATACAAGAAGAAAAACAAAACCTGGTAAATAACAAGAATGATCATCTTTATTAGAAAACAACACCAATAAAATCTGTCAAATATGAAATATGTTAGTTGAACTAGGGGGTGGCACTGCATAGAATGAATTGAGAAGTTTGATCAATACTTTAACAGATGGATAAACTGAACAATAAGATTATTCACAATAGTTTTTATTCAAATTAGACATCTTATTCCAATAAGATGGTGGATTCTACATTTTAATAATAAAGTCATGATTTGAGTGCAAATTCAAGCTTCCCGCGTTTGTCGCCCATACAAAGGGCATTTGTGGTTTTCAGATATGCCGAAACTGGTCATAACATTACTCTGGTCAGAAATCCTCCTTGCAAGAAGACAATTTTGAACAATGTTAAGAAGTACCGTGAAACGGGTGCAAGTCAAAATTTGAAAAAGAGTCGCCGTGGAAGGCGGAGAACCGCTCGAACTTTACAGAACATTGCAGACATCAGATGAGTCTTCGTTAATAAATCCAAAACAAAGTTGCAGACGTAACAATGGCCACACATTCAAGATCAAGTTCTGTCTGAATCACTTTATTACAAACATGGAAGGAATAGTTTGTCAATTGACATGTTGTTACATAATCGCTTATTTCTTCAAAACTACTGAACCGAATCGAGTGCTGTTTACATTAAAATATTGAAAAATATTTTTTGTCTAAAATTTTTAAGATTCTTTTTAATTTATCAAAGGTGAGACTCACTTTAAGTTATGGTCATCAATAGTTAGGGTGTCATTCTTCTGAGGACCAACCTGTACATGTACAAGTCTTCTCACACCACGGGGGAGGAGGGGGGCACCTATTTGGGTAATTCTTCTTTTTTATTAATGTCAACAGTTATTTAAAATAATATGTAACTGTATAATTGCACTAGGACGTGGCGTATGATAAATGAATCCAATCAAGCTTTGTCTCTACACCGAAATTGTACTTTGAGTTGTTTGCACAGAATATTTCCAGCAACGTAGAATGGAAATAACGCTCTTAAAAGATTTATGGTAATTATATCAAACAAAAGTACTTCCTTGCTGATTTAGGACATAGATATCCAATTTGGAACTATTAGGCTGAAGCGACACCAATTGTGTTCCACTTTAGGAATCAGCGGATATAACACTTTAACACCGATTTTAAGTCATTTTCACTGTAAAATTTAACGATTAACGGAAAAACACTCTCGGACGCAGTTGTTTATTGATGCAACACCGTTTTTGAAACGAGTTCTGAGCTTTATTTTCAAACACCTTGAGACTCGTGTTCGAGGTGGTCAACATATATCCTTGAGTTATGATTCTTAAAACTGGTTATTTTAAAATAGGATACTAGGAATATCAGCCTATTGCACTTTATTCTATTCTACAACCCATCACCATTAACACATTTATAACTTGATTGTATTAAAACTGGTGCATTTTTAACGCATATACTAAAAAGAACAGTATATACATTCTATAGCACAGAAGACCGTAGGGGGACTTTCTGGAAGGCCATTCTCAGGAGGTAGTCATGCAGTCATAACTTCTGTCTGATATATTCTTGTTTTGGAGATGTAGCATATTTTGTGGGGTGGTGTTCTTATTTCCTAAATCAGTAAGGGGGGATAGTCAGGACATTACTTGTTATACATAAAAAAAATTAATGACAGGGTTGTTTGCATGCTTGTCTAGAATTGCACAATAGGGGAAGTGGGGAATTCCCCAAGATGTAAACTTGTACTTAGAATTGTTTATGTTTTGAGATCGAAATATTGCAGAACCTAGGGAATTCCCCCACAAAGTTTATATATCTGAAGTGTTAATTTAATTGGTGAAATCTGCTTTGATGGTGCAAGGTCATGTTTATGCATAAGATGATGTACTGATTATTGTTAGACAGGGAATCCTAGCTGTGTGAAGATAAATATGAGTTGTGACTGAAGGACTGAGGCCACATTGAATCAGAGGAGCTGCAACTAGACTGGAGCTATACATTATAATTATAGCTAGTTTTTCTCTACAATACTGGTAGATTTGAGTTCTACATCTAGTGCCAGGATTTAATAAATTTTAGATGCGCCGGAGCTTGATCGCTAAATTGTCTGCTGTCGTCTTTTAAGCCAAGAGCTTCAGTTTTTTGGAAGCAAAAAGGTATCCAATTTGTGTTTGGTCCCTATATGAGACATAGCGACAGACTGATGTAGTATATATTACCTGGATTTTACTATTGTGGAACATTTGTCGTCGAGGGAAGCCCCCGTCGTCTTGAACTGCTGGACAGATTACCTTCAGGACTTAGAAGATTCCCTTGGAATTATAACCTGAGTAGTGTTGTATGCACTTGTGCGCTGTCATTTGTTGGATTCTCGCTGTGAGGACATATCATCGTTGAACTGCAACGCTTTAAACACGACCTAGTAAACCATAAGTAATCTTAACTAATTGTGTATACTGTATTTTGTTTTGTACATACAATTCTTGAACCAAATCAAGTACAGATCATTAAAACTGTTTATTATATATAATTTAGATCATTTGTTCACAAGCTCATTATGGGTGTTGAAAGGTATTCGACCTTAGCCGTCTACGAGACGTCATAACAGTTGTACTTGTACCGACATTGGACCTGAACGGACCTTGTGTGATCTGGTATTATATCATACCCAAAACAGGGGTAATTTTTTTAAGACATTGGTGAATGAAATCTACTGAACTGTGCCAAGGGGGAATTGAGATTTTATAGCTCATAGTGAGAATGGCACAGACACCATAATGTCTTAATACGTGGCTCCAGACCGCCATAGCTGGCGACTATGTATCACTCAAGCACGAACCCATAATATCAATTTTAAATGGTAGCCATTTTGGTTTGACTGACGCTCACTAGACCATCTTAAATAGGACTAGAGTCACATCATATTTTGGATAAGTCATAAAAGATCATTTCAATCCCCTTAGCTGGCTAGACTCACCCCTAGAATATAAAAGCTTTTCATTTGTGACACTTTGTTCATTTATGCTCGTCGTTTGTTTAGCGGCCTGTTTGCGAATAGGCCACATCTTGTGGCCTCCTTCGCCATATTTACCCAGGAATTGTTCCCCTCATCAAGGATCTTTTAAGTTCCTCACCTCTCTTTTAACTTCAGTAAAAGAAAGGTCGTAATGCGATAAAGCTAATTAATTAACAAATACAAGCAGCAAACAAGTATAAGAATGACAAAAATAAATGACGTTGTTGATTTATTCAAAGTTCCGACTTGAAGTTCCCTCCCTTCGAATGTGCTCTCTCTTTAAAAGTCACTGTAAATATCGCGATTAACTAAGTGATGTTATCTTAAGAAAATGAAGATGATTGTTGAGGTGATTATGATGAGGAAGAGATGCAATGAGACAGACTTTTTGTAGCCATTTTTTCTTGAGTGATCAGAAAGTGGTGGTACTTTTTTTCTCAAAATACTGCTATTATAGTAAAAAGTTCTTGATGTATTATTTTCTGAACATAGGATTCTTAATGGTTACATGGGGAACGGAAAAGTGTGCAGTGCTGTAGCTCAATGAGAATACTGTATGTATATAAGTCTGTGAAAGAATATTACCATCATTATCCGGTGTGAAAGTAATCATAGTCCGGCGGGTATCATAGTCCGGGCTCCATAGACGACAACGAAATAAAGCGTGAAACTAATGTTGTATGAAGAGTCAACTGAATCTCCTGCCACACCAGTCTTCAGACATCAGTGAAGATATTAGTATAGCTTCTTTTTGTTTATGACTCGATAGCTTGAAAACCAGTTATTGCTAAAATTTCCGTTGCTGGCATTAAGTTATGGTGTTATGAGTAAAACAACATGAAGCAATTATGTAGATTGAGCGTTGCACTTATAATGGTACGCTTCAACGCGATGGCGGTACGTCAAAAAATAAAATTAGTATTTGAATAAACACGAGAACAAGTTAAATTTCAAAATGTAAATTAGAAAACAAAACAAAAAATGCAATAAGAAGTTAGCAAGAAATGGTATACAGTCTATAAACAATAATTATGATAGTATCAAAGTAATCACACAGCCGGTGCAATTAAATGGATACTAATTGAAGCCAATGAACGTATACATGAATAATCTATAGTTAAAGGTGCATTTCGTGATTCCAGCACCTCATTGTTCATTAGATATTCCTTAGAAAAGCTTATTTACAACTTTTTAGTAGATCCTGACCTTGCGGTTTGAGTTATGAGCAAATGCTTGTTTTCCACGGTCTCATAGGCCACTCTGCTATACTTTCTGTTGTATACTTTTTACGAACAGAAAATACAAAATTGCGAATTTCTTAAAGATACGATCGAATTTACACGTAAGATTAGGTACACACGGATTACTAAGGTTAACGGTTCAGATGATATAAAAATCTCAATTTTTAGGTAAGTTGAGGGGGGAAGAGGCTGTGGATCACGAAATGCCCCTTTAACTTTTGAAAGAACTATCTTTCTTGATTCATCACGCTCACGTTTATTTTCAAATTCCAATGCATATTTCTTAACTGTCCTTTGTAACCACTATACAACGCCTTTATTTGATATAAGAAAATATAAATTTAGGTTATGTATTTTAATGCATGACAATAACTTCCACCTATCGCAATTTTCAAATTTTAGCTTTTCGTAAGCATGCCCCACTTTGCATTGAAAGATTGTTTAAAAAAAATAATTTGCAGTTTAAAATCCAACACAACCTTAAAAGCCGCAGGGTTGTATAATTGAACATGACATGATTCCAAGGCGTTTATTTTTCGAATTTATTTGAGAAATTATTTTACGTTTGTCATTTTTGTCATGGTACATTTATTTTAATTTATACTTAGTAATCACAGATTAGAGCATTTTGCCATTAATACCTTTATGTTATGAATATGCTAAAAGCCAGTTCTTAAAAGGATTTGAATATTTTCTTGAAAGTTTTCATTGGGAAAGGTCTTCAAAACGTTTTGCATACTATGTATGATGTACTATGATGTAAAATGCTTTTATAACGTTGTTAACGCTTTTGAAATGATTGATTCTTGAGCCTTTACTTGGTAATTTTCTTGTTGTCTTGTACAAAAGACAAATTTTCTTAAACAAAAAATTTTGGAGAGTTAAGTGGTATTTGTGAACAAAAATGGACATAACCTACCGAATTAATGGTGTTCTAAAATAAATAAAAAAGACAAAAGAATCTTTTACAATTTTACCAATGTTATTTTCTAAATACACTTTCAAAAACATAATTTAGGGCCCAATTGGATTTTAACATAGCGTTTGTGTTAAAAAGGAGCCTCGATAGTTGATATTGATGAGTTGTTCAAAGTTTTACCAGTGTTCTGTCTGTGTGGTGTGTGTGTGTATGTGTGTGTGTGTGTGTGTGTGTGTGTGTGTGTGTATGTGTGTGTGTACAAAGCGTTTGAAAAACACATGCACACACACAAACCAGAAACGTACACGACACTTTTGGTGGCATCATATTCCCGGCGTTTGTGGAAAGTGAAAACGCAAAAAAGACAAAAGCGAAAAAAAATAGCAGAATTTATATTCGAGCTGAGTACCGTAAAATATAAGCAAAAGGAAATGCGTTTAAAAAGTATATAAGCCAAGTTACACAGGGTGATGGTGTTGAAATACTTGTACACATTAACTAGAGCGGCGAAACAGTTTCGTTTTTCACCGGTACGTGCGGGTCTATTCATGATCCGAACCCGTAGGGTCCCTCCTAGGGCATACCGTTACATGTTAATAGTGGCCGTAAACAAATACACCTGGTTAAAAGTGCGTTACTAGAGATGGCTAAACCATTAAATGAAATTGTCCCCTAACCTGTCAATTATAACTTTCAACATTTCGTGTACATGCGATAAAACAGAAAACTACGAAAGGAATCCTGCTGCCTCCTGGTAAAATTTCAGATTTTTTGTGGTTGAGGAGAAGCGAGTAAAAAACGATAGATCATTTTTTCTGCATCTGTAATTCCGTTAGTTGAAGAATGCGAATTTTGCATGATCAAAGATATGACATATCAAATTGATAGCCTAATGTTAGGGATTTCCTTTTTCAAAAGGCCGTGTGCATTTTGGTGTTAGGCTAGTTGTTTTTGCGAATTTCGTTTGTTTTAAAAAATTTAATTTGCTAAATTAAGTAATTTTATTTTTGAGACAAAGAAACAACATAACAACAAAAAGTCCCTCAATATTTTTTTACAAAGACACATTTAGATTAACTGTAAAATATGGTGGCAACTGACTTTTTGACCTTTTAGTGGGATTAAGCATTTAGGAAAACCTTTAAAAAACTTAAATAAAAATTATAAAATAAACTTTGGGGCCTTCAAGTGGATATCAAAATTCTCATGTTCTTTGGCCACCAGCAGGGAGCTAAGAGGAACTATTTTGTTTATTTTTTGCTTGGTGGTTTTTGTCTATTATTTCTTACTGCTGGTTTTCTTTGTTTCTTAAAAATGAACCATTACAACACGCTTAAAAACTACTTTATCTTACAACAGAAATAAATAAAAAGTTTTTTTTTTTTTTAACATAAATAAATAAATAAATAAATAAATAATTTAAATAGAAAGCATCCAAACAAATTGCCAAAAGGCTAACATTTTATTCTCTACGCCGTTTTGTCTTACAATTAAATTTACCACAATAACTGATTCCCTGTCCTTTAGCCCCCTAACTTTCCCTTAATATAATTCGTGTCGGTCCTTGGTCCATGTCCAAACCTGACGACAGTATCTGAACCAACTTTAAGTAGTAGGTTCGCATACCCGACTCAAAATATTAGTTCCCTTTCAAAATACCATAGCTAGGTTCAATTTTAACAAAGGGCAGCTAATCAAAATGTCAGCTTTTTGTGCCCACTTATAAACGGGGGCACCTCGATTTTTTGAAAGGAAATTGAATTGTATGGGCATTTTGTAAATTGCGATTTAGAATACACCAGAGGTGTCAAATCGTATAACGTAAGATCGCATGGGATCTGAACTGGTGGGATGCATTCAAGACAAACTTACAGAAAATGACAGATTTGATTTGAAAGGGGGACAGGATAGGCTTGGACACAGTATTGTATGAAATACTTGTCGTGTAGTTCTGTATCGTTTTTCGACATAGAGGTTATTTAGGGGACACGTGTTTGGTGGGCGCACTTTTAACCTTATTTTCACTTTGAATACAAAGCGAGTATGTAATTTTAATAACAAAACGAAATTGAAATAAAATATGTAATTAATAATGGCCACTTGTATTCGCTAGAAACAAAGTAATACAAGCACTATTTTTTACAGAAATCTGATAACGCTAACAACAAAATCTGCTTCGCAACGGTATATATCCTGGAAACACAAAGAAAATCAAACCGTTACCACCGAAATGTGACACTAAACTTCGAGTTCCATTTGGTCAATTATGAATAATTGTTGTTAATTTATTTTGTATATTGGGGTTTGGGGGTTTTGTTGGCGTAATTTGTTGGTTGGTGGTGCGTTTGTTGTTATTGTTGTTTACTATTATTATTTTTTAAAGTTGATAATATCCACTATTTGGTACATAGGCATATGGCGAGCTAAGGTAACATGACTTTTAAGTATCGCCAAGTTTTTTGTTAAAATATCCAAATTCCCTTTCAGATAATTGGATGCATACTTTATTCATGTGGTCATAGGCTTGACTTCAAGATGCAACATTATAAGCTCTTCAATAAGAATTTACAATAATATCACATTTCATATTGACACGTAAGATCTCAACATTTAATATGTATTGAGATTTGGTCCGTTGCTTTTGGTTTAAATAAAGCAAGACTCTTTCAGAATGGTTGAAAACTGAAAATGAGAAATACCAATAGAAAACAAAACTTCATAGAATTTCACCCAAGCTCTTAATTCAGAATGAAAAGGTAAATTAGATTTTTCAAGCTTTTTGGAAATTTTATGGCTTTTTTACTTAACAATAAAAATCGGTGCGGCATTTTTAGGCATAAACTTCGTAAAGAGCAATTCAGAAAAAATTGGGTGTACTTTTCTTCAGAAATCACAGATTTATATTTTTATGTATGTGTCAATACTTGGGTCAGTGTATGTAAATCACGCGAATATTTACTTTGGATACTTACCACTGCATGAAATTGAGACATTATCATGTTTATATTTTTCCACGTTCGCTACTCTAATTAATTTCGAATTGTGTGTCATTTGTAATTGGACCAAAGATCTAGGAATCCTGCGAAAACTGTTATATACTTATAGTGTCAGGGTCTTTCTTACTCCTCAATGTTTGTGTTGTTGTGTGTTTGTCTTTAAATTAACCAAAGCCTGAGACCAATGTGCAACACGTATGACAATAAATTTTCTAAACAGTAAGAGGTACTTTTACCAATCACTTGTGCTCTCAAATTGAACTTATTTTTATTGATCCTTTTATTGGGAAAAATGTCTCAAGGTTCCATCTTAATGGATAGAGTGTTTTGGCGTCGGTTGCGATTGAATACACATAAGAGTGAACAGACGATTAAAGCAACCGATAATAAAAAGATAAGTTTTGATTTTGCATTAAAGGGCGAGATACAAGGGGACACCGGTACACACAGACAAAAATTACAACAATAATAAGCAGATAATTAGGTTAGGTTATATACATGTATTCTAAATTTTACCTAAGTTAAGTAAAAACTCCAGATCAACTCTACAAAATTTCAATATCGCGGAAAATTGAGGGCTTGTGTGTGTATACCGAAATGTGGCACTTTGTCTGCATTTTTCTTGAAGCGCATAACGTATCTTGAAGTTAAGCCCTATGACCACATGAGTCACATAGACAAAAATGCATACCAGCGAACTCCATACTTATGGTAGAAACACATGTGTTTTACTTTATCAGCTAAATTTACTAATTCAGGTAAAAACTTTTAACTTACTTATTATGACGTTCTATGCTTACATTTTCATGACATGTTGTAATTCTAGTCAGTTCTTTTCAGTTGTTAGAGGGATTCGTAGTAGAGTAGATATGTGCAATATTTGGGGGAATGGCCTTGGTGATAAAAGCATGAAACTTTGGCATATACTAGGGGCATGTCATAAGAAAGATATTTAAGCTATAGGGGCATCGCAGATTTGTCCTATGATGAAAATGGCGGCCATTTTTCAAATGGCCGACATACTTGCAATTTATCCTCTCGATTTGAGAGTAGTTGATAAATACTGTGCTTTTAGGCTATGCAAAAATGGCAGGTGCGCACATTGGATGGTTTAGAAAGACTTCGACAAATGGCCATTGCAAGGTTATCCCATGGCAGTAGTGACGGCCATTTTCCAAACCTGGCCGCATAACAGTATTTTACATATTTGCATTAAAAAATATGTAGAAAGTCTTTTTCCATGCAATTCAATAAAGTAAAACATAAGTTTTTATTTGAGCATTCCAAATTTTGTTGCATGACAACAGTCGTGGCCATTTTAAAGATGGCCACCATTTAATTACTCTTATAGTCTGTTGTAAACTTACTTGGTTATAGAGTCATAAAGTCTTTCACACAGTTAGGGTATTGCTTTAAGATGGTAGGTTTAATAAAACGACGCTTCTATAACGTGGTTTTAATTAAAAAAAATAGCATACCATTAATGTATGCATTGGACAGATAACCGAGTAGAGATACGTTCATCCTTACTTATGTTGAATGAAAAGGTATTTGTAACACTTACAATAAAACTCAACAAAACAAAACCGTCCCAAATGGTTCCAGATGTCTTAAAAGGATGTTTTTTTCAAACTGAATGTGATCCATCTTGATCCAACTTGGGGCAACTGCTGGCTACAACCAGTCTTAAGGTACATGTCAGAATATGGCATTAGGCAGATGCTTACTAGTCCATGACAAAAAAAAAATTAAAGTAAAGTAGAGTGCTTTGTGGTATTGATGTATAATCGTACCAGCACCCAAGAGTGCGTCATTAGGCTCGGAAGGAACTCTTAATATCCAGAAAGAAGAGCAAAAGAGCTCTTCCTCCAATGAAGGCAGCAATCCCTGGGGCATATCAAGAGTGCCACCTATCAAGTTGGTTAATGTTGGGCTCAAATGATAATTGCATCTCTGAGGTCCATGTCCGAGTGAATGAGAATGGACTAGAAATGAAAAAGTATTGGAATCGTCGGACAACCTTCAGATGTTAGAAAAAGTATGCCAAGAACTTCCAATTGTGGTTCGCATAGAAGGGGTTTTCCGATGGCTCTCGGTGGCAGACTGATAGCAGAAAAAATTGCAACATCAAAAGAGACATCTGTTCGGATATAGATGTGCACTTCTGCATTTACCTTAAGATGCGACTGCAATTCTCTTGTTAATGAATATTTATACAAACATTTATCTGAGACCCTTGATGAACATGCTGCACTCGTCAGTCAAACTGTAGTTCTCCAACACATGCACTTGGTATTCAGATGTTCTTTGAGATTAAGAACAAGATTACCCATGTAACCATGTAAACCAACTGATCTTTTCCAGGTATAGCTGGCGAAGTTAACAACTTTTACAGGGAAACATATGCTGAGCCGAATTATAGAAACATATGAATGTATACATATGAGTCCAAAGGTCTTTGCAACGCTTTGCAGACTTTTTCCACAATAAGATCAATAAGTTGCGTAACAATCTACATGATACTAATACTGCCAGTCTCTTAAAATAATGTTACAGCTGTTACCAGTTACACAACTTTGCCTTCTTCAGATCGATGATTTCCTCAGCTCCCAAGCTGAAGATATCCAGCTTGGACACCACCATCCTCTCAAATCATCGCCCTATATCCAATCTTCTATTTGTGGAAGGTGATTGAAAGAATAGTAAATCAGTTGTAGACTTACTCAGCTATAATGATCCCCGCTAATGCAGTCGAGGCATGCCGTTCTAATTTCACAGTACGGAGACTGCATTGTAACAGGCGCAGAATGACATTGCCTCTTGACAAAAGAAAGCTGTGTATTGTCATTGGACTTCAGTCACTTTTGACAACAACCACAAAACAGCTCTTACCCGTCCTACTGAAGGCTAGGATAAAACTGAAAGCATTAAGTTGGTTCTTTTCTACCTAGATAACAGAAATCAATTATATCGGTCAAAGGGGCTTCATCAGATCCTGTGGCGGTAGATGGTGGAATTCTACAGAGTCTGTACGGTATGGATTGGATCTCATCTTGTTCATGCCCCACTACAGGATAGCATTAATGCCCATGGTAAGTTCAATCTGTCGTTTACGCCGATGACACCTAGCTCTATGTCTTTCCACCCTTGGATTGTGGTGACAAGCATAAATAAGATTGAATCATAGATTGCAAGCTAATCCGTTCCTGAGTGTAAAATTCCCTAAGGCCTTTTAAAAGAAGGCAGGAATTGTGGTGCTTTCGCTATCATTCTTACAGGATCGACTGTGTAACTCTACAGCCGTCCATGTCATTGGCAGTTTCAGGTTTTCTTCACAAGCTGAAGCACGGAAACCCTTGAGTGTCATCTTAGAATCATCACTAAGATAGAAAACCATGAAACAATATGCAGGAAAACCTGGCCACGTCAATAAAGAAAAATTGGGTAATTTAGCTTAGTACCTGGACAAAGGCTGGGTTCCTGCAACTCATTGCTTGTTGTCTCCCAGAAAGAGAAATGACCAAGATTCCGCGAGTCCAAAATCCGTGTCAAGAACATAGTTGCAGTGGCTTTCAATGATCTCTCTGCTTAGCCAATATCAATAAGTATTTCAAGTCAAATTCAAGACATTGTTTGTATAAAAACATTTTGGAACCTGATAGCGTTAATCCCATTAATATAATCTTCCGATGTAGTTCACTCATTAATACTGAATTAGGAAACTTTTCCTATGTCTTTTATTCTTGATCTTCCTCCACCTCAGCTGTCTAGGATAGTTGTTCTCACCAGATTAGGTAGGGTTGAGGCATCTGAAGCCAGGAAAGATCAAGATTTACCAATTTTGCTGTGGGGGTATATACACACAGACTTCACCAACTGACGTGCAGATGTATCCCATATGTTTTAGTAGGGAGGCAACTGCGGTTGCTTTATCTCATCTCTACTACTACTAATTGACGTGACACGTGTTTAAAAGGAGACAGGGCTTTGGTTCAAGTTATTTAATGCATTCACACGTTGCAGCCACAACGGCCCTACTAAGTGTAAAACCAATGGCACCCAAGAATCGTCAGAGTTGATCTTGAAAAGTACGGAGGTGGCGATAGGGTTCAGTAGCTGTTTTTTTTCCGGTGCAGAAACATTACAAGTTGCAGATCTGGTCTCCGCGAGGGCAATGGCCAACAAGACAGTCTGTTACGAGTCAATGTCAGAGTCGCGACAACACTGGTGCTTTCCAACGTCGGGGGGGACGACAAACGGGCGTGGGTTGCAACTCGGAAAACTCACAACAGACAGTGTGGAACAGTGCAGCCAGTGACAGGGCCCAAAAGCATCTTTTTACGTCTACTGTGTAATCGTGCTTTTGTACGCTGTGAAGGGCTTTAGGTATCACAGAAGCTTTGGGCAGACGCATTGACGATTTCACATCGTACCCTGATGCGATACTGCCTTGGTGTACTTCCCGGAATGGATATCTAACACAAACTTGTATGCCCGTTCTCTAATCTTGGTCATGTATATGTGAAATTTTATCTTAAAGTGCAGGAGAGAGTGTTTAGGATACGAATTTCTCTCAGATTGACAGGACGAATGTAGGACCACCTACCACGAACGTTCCGCAGTTTATTGGACAAACAGTACAAAGAAAACAAGACAACCTTGTTTGAGCTTGCCTGACTATCGTTAATTGTCCCATAGAACACCGTGCTTTGACTTCTGTCGTGCACGACAGAAGTACTAAATCATTCATATAAGTACATAAAGACGGCGTGTGCGGCGTATTCACTTCAGGTGTGATCTAATACATTGGAAAGCATTCCAAATTGCAAAAAAACCCGGGTCGAAAAAAATTGGGCAGCTTATCTGTGAAATTTCCTCATGTCCTCTTTAAATAAATTATTCGTTCTCTTTAAATAAGTTGATTCTTAAATTCTTGGTAATTGATGTATATCATAGTGTTTTCATTAGAAGTTTATTGAATTTGTATGCCCTTGATAAATTGAGATATTTATTACTCGTTGACCAATGTGACGTGCCTAGAGGCCTCTTGATTTGGCCATTATTATACGATTGTTATGTAGTAGTAATCTATATGAACTAGCGCACCACATTTTGAAAATATTGTTTGATTACGAGCAATACAGAAAGCACATGAAGGATAATCAATTTAGTATGTTTTAGTAAGGATAATAATCTTGTTTGTTGAAGACTTTTACGGCCAAAACGAGATTATGTTTGGCAATCTTAAAAAGAGTTTGACATTGACACAAGCCACTGATGACTGTTGTGCGGGACATGGGGAAGCCAGATTGATTATCATCTTTCCAAAATGTGTGCATGCACCTGAAGTTAGCAGATTTTGGGAACTCCTTTATGAAGAATATGGTACTTTTGGGTACATAAATCTGCGTAATATCACATCATGTCGTTGGGCTGGCAATGATTTCTGGCATATAACACCTAATTACACATAAATTAATAACATGGCTAAAAAAAAAAAAAAAAAAAAAAACAAAAAAAAAAAAAAACACCACAAAAAAAAAACGAAATCTTAAAAAAAAAAAAAAAAAACAAAAAAAAAAAAAAAAAAAAAAAAAAAAATTTTTTTTTTATGACTCATAACCCCAAAACAAGGGACTCAGTGCATGCCCAATTTATGTAAACACTGGTAAAGACAGTAATGGGCTGCTATTGTTTTAATGTGTGACAGCCCTTTGACAAGGTGTATGCTCGTCTCATTAGACCATACCTCTATGATTGACTAACAATTATAATCTTGGAAAAGCGCCCCCCCCCCCCCATGTGGGGAAAATGTTCAAAATCTTTCTAATTGAAACATACAACAATGATTCTTAAATATGTGTGAGTTTGTGCACTTTACAAGGCAAAGATAAAGTAGTGATGGTGGTATTGTTAAAGGTCGTGCCAACGTATTGATTGCCTATTTACAGGTTTTATGGGGACAATTGCTGTGTACATAAATGTTGCCATTAGTAACATCAAACAAATTTGTATGATTACTATTTACAGGCTTATTTTGCTTACTGGTGCAAAAATATGCTTTGTAGGAAAAAATAGCCATATCAGTAGATGAAAAGTGGTTAAATAAGGGAATTGGGTCTGGCAGCCGTACTTGTTTTTGGAAAACCGACGCCATTTTTTTAAAATGGTCACCATTTTTTGTTACAGAAACAACTTTGTCCTCGTTCACCCTTATCAATTTCTATTTAAAAATCTAAGCATTACTACAACAAACAACAAAACACATTCAGTCCATGAAATGAGCTAAAATAGCAGAAATGGCAGCCATTTTGGAAATGGCGCCATTTTTTGTTACAGAAAAATCCTGTCGATGCCCCTATAGAGCCAAAAATCCTTCTTATAACATGCCCAAACTCTGTGCCAAATTTCATGCTTTTAGCACCAAGTGCACAATTCATGCACATCTCTACTCTATCTATAGATTTGTCATCGACTAGAATCTTGGAACTTAACACCCCAAGTTGAGACAGAATGATACGTTCAGAATCTATATAAAATATACACTCTAAGAACGTTGAACAGCGTTAATTTATTAATTAATACCAATTGTGGGTATCTTCTTGTATCAAACACTGAGCATTCGATACCCATTTACCCCGATTAAAATGAAAATTGAAAATGAGACTTATACTTAAATGAAAGGTCTAATGTCACAATCAATTATGTGTTTTCATAAGCTCTCGACGGTTTGATCATTTTATGTGCTTTCCTTATAGTTTCTATCTACCATCATGGTTAATAAATTTGCTTCACCCTGCCACTTTTTCCCTCCATTTTCGTTATCTTCATCGGTTTCTTTTCTTCGTCACTTACTTCTGTCGTTTCCTTCTTTTTCTTCTTCCCTTCTTCGTCGTCATCTTCTTCTAAGCTTCGTCGAAGTCATCTTCTTCTTCTTCGAAGTTTTTTCCTTTCTTTTCGTCGCCGTCGTCGTTGTCCGCCTTCTCTTCTTGACCTCTTTATCTTATCACCGAAGAGGGATGGTTACCCCTTCGATTTTTTTGCTCCCTACAAACCTACTTCGTATTCCTTATATTGATTGTTTCATCAAGTAACATTTAGTCTAATTTATTCGGCATTGTCTGTGGATGAGCAATATTTTCAATGAGGATTTTTTAACACTTCATTTGAAGGAGCATCTGAATGAACACTTTATATTAAGCACCGTGTTTTAGTTATACTTACTGAATTTCATTTTAAAAATCTTGGACAGAAAATCTTCCAACACGGTCACTGATCGTGAATTTACCAGTTCGTGGCATCACAGTGGCGTTTGTCGTATACGTGTATTTATTACGTGTTTCTAATACAGATATTTCATGGTATTAGGCGTTTTGGTTTTAGGCGTAAGGGTATAGGCTTAAGGTACCAGATCGGGTGGTACCCCTCATACAAGGCCGATGTTCCACATCCTTTTCCAGGGGTAATTCTATAATTAGAGACACTATTACTACTTGGATTATTTTACAATAAAACATAAGTCTGGAGAAGAATTATTTTTTTTTTTTTTCAATTGAAACGTTGTGACAAAAAGTAAGAAAATAGCAGTATTTAAAACTACCCAAACAAAATCCATTCATTTTTCGCGATGCAGTAAGTGTTCTTTTCATTAAGTATGCTTAACGCTATTGTGGGCGTCTTATGTATTTGTAGGTAGGATTTTATTTTAACATTTTTATAAGTCTTTGCGGGGTCGTTTTTTTGATTTTATTTAATTTTTTATTTTTTTCAAAAAAAAGGTTGGTAAAGAGGCTCAAACTATGCTGTTGTTGTTAACCGTAACCAATGTTTTATTATTTGATTAAATCAATAACCTAACTCTAGGTTCCAAACCAAAAATAATGTTCTTTCTTCTTCTTTTGCTGATAGGTTATTTTGGCCATGAACAGCATGCAGAAAATTCAGTTCTGTCACGTGTGTGAACATCAGACAAAAAAAAAAAAGGGTTTAAGATTCAAAATTCAGCGTAAAATTCTGTGCATATTTCAGAAATTACTCATGTTCTTATAGTTATTCAGAAAGACAATGTACTTTGTCATTACATCAACGTTAGTAATTAAAGTAGCACGCTTAACTAGTCGTTAACAAATGCATCAATTACGTATCATGTTGGTTACGTGTGTGTGACATCTCCATTAACTTATAACACAAAATTGGGCGACCAAATAATTTGTTTATAAACTTTGTTTAGTCCCATATTCTCTTCTATTTCAAACACTTTCATTACTATTTCATCAGTAGGTAACCTGTAGAGAGCATGCTACTTTAAATATGCAGATTTTCTGTGTCGAAATTGTCTACTAAGTCTACTACTAATTGGAAACCCTCACCCCAAACATTTAAAAGTTTGGTGTTTTCTTGTTTTTTTAATTGATCATATTTATATTTAAAACTAATAATAAAAGTAACACTGCTACCTTTCTTCAATATGACCAAATGTATTTCCTTCAAATATATTTTTTTTCTAGTAATAAAAACTTCTTCGTATTTTGTCACTTGTGTGACCTATCCAAAGTCAAATCAAATTCTTTATTATTATCTTGCCTATTTAGTATAAATTTGAACCTTTTCAAGTTCAATTTCAAATTGAGGTTCCTCATACTTTAGTAAAAATTCACACAAACTGGAACTATGTCAATATAAAATTAAAGGAGCAAAATGTGTGATAATCTTACTTGCCCCAAATGTTTTAATTACGTTCCTTTATGCAGATGGGGTGTTTGAGTTGAACGATCGTTTAACAATATCATGCAGGGAACTTGGAAGGGTAAGTTAGCATGATAATATAAATAAATTGTGCAATAGCATTCACTTATTTAGCAATCACAGATAGGGTTTTAAATATAAACACTTAAGTGTATGAGGGGGGGGAGTCCACGTGGACCCAACATTTTTTTCTTTCTTACGCAATTTTTTAACGGTAAATTCCTTTGGCCCAAAATGTTTTATGTACTTGCCTAAATATCAGTTTCTCATGTTTTGTGTGAAAAAATTCAAATCGGCCATTGCGTAGTATGCTAATTAGCTAATTAAGCATTTTGTGGCGCTATTCAAAAGTTTGTTTTGCCCCTAATCGTACTGGGATACTTTTTAAATTTTTATTTGCAGCAATGAAATGTTATTTCTGTTCTCCGAGCCACATTTTATGGAAACAGTCCTTTGGGAAAGTGGTTTTTTACATTTTTCGGCGGGGAATTGGGTTGGCGCGTTGCGAAAAATCGGTTTTTGGACCGCCATTTCTGATCGGTACAACCGATTTTCATTTATTTTCCTGTTATGTGGTCGGTTGATGTACCCCATCATGGACCAGATTTTTGTAAACAAATCCCCCTGCAAAGTTTTTTCCAGAGGGGGGTCCACCCTTAAACACAAACGGGAGGGCACAAGATCGTATACACTTAAGTGTTAAACGCACCGTTTCTTCTTGCCTCTACTTAAGAAAGATATTATCCGAAGTCCACTTGGGTCAAATATGTAACACGTTTGCAAATAGTCACCCATACTCTGTACAAATGATGCAAATCAATTCCTATATAACCTTAAATTAGAAAGTAATGTAAAACAATAAAACGTACACTTTTAAATTACTTTTGTCTCAATATTTAACTTAATTTTTATTTTTTCTTTGAATGCCTTTGTTTGAAATTTATCATGCCGTGATCTCACTAATGGATACCAGCGTCTTGGCGACGGGTGCCAATGAATTAATAAAGACGATCTAAAACAAAACGACAGTGCACACAAGATTCTTCAAGACTTCTTTAAAAGGTATGTTCAGAAGCTTACAGAAGGACAAACTCAGAGTTCGGACAGGGCTTCTGACCTCTTTCGGTTGTCATGGCAATGAAAGTGAGATTTTTAAAAACAATATATATTGTCTTTTTTATCATTATCCACTACCCTTCTAACAGCTGATTCAAAAGAAGTTGTGCCTCATTTTTTTTTTTGTTTAGTAAAAACTGTAAGGAATTTCTTGTTTTTTGTTGCACCTTTTCATTGTCAAAATGAATTTTTATTTTATAAACCCATACGAAAATCCATCAATCAATAGCCAGTTTAAAAATGCTGACAATTTTAAATGATAGCCGAATTTTGCTTCTCTCGAGTCTCTAGCACTGATCCCTTGGTTAATTCTCTTATAGGAAAAACTTAATAGTAATTCCAACTGCTTGAATAGAAAGATTGAACCACCTATTTCATCGTTTAATTTATGGTTCTTGGCTAAAGAAGCCAAACTTTATTTTGACAAAAAAGTTGCAAACCACTAGATTGGTCTGGTTTACACGCTTTAGATTTGCGTGATTAGAAGCTGCGGCAAGTTCCTCATATGTGTACCGTCCGAAAATGGGTGATTTTTAATTTTTTATTTTTTTTATTTTTTTTCCTTTTTTCGTTTATTTTAAATTTCGACCTTCAGAATTGCCTTTTGTAAGATACCATTATTTACAGAGACCTCCTTTTAGATTTTGGTTACAAACCACGACCAAAGCAGTAAATGTCTTTTTGAATCAGCCTGTATTGATGTTTGGTATTTCTGTTTGGTACTTTGTATTGTGATAAAATGTATCCCATAAGTGGGGCTCTAATATCATTAATATATAGCCTCTAAGGCTGGGTTAAATTGATTTTTTTTGAGGGGGGCTGTTTGTTTGCTTTTTTTTACCGTATTTATTTTTTATGTTTTGTAGGATTTGCAATAGGTGTAAATCTTTATATTTATGTATCCTGCTTTCTTTGTTTCAATCGAAACTCAACGAAAAGTGTATTATTTAGAATAACGAATTGTCAATATCCGCGGAAACCGACACATACGATATATACAAAAACCGTAAAATGGAACTGTGGCAAGAAAATTATCAAATATACAAATTTTCAAGGAAAAAGCGGTGACAGACCAGGGAAGGGCAGGATAAGGGCTTTGGGGAGGGGGTAGACTGATTTGACTGAATGTCTATACGCGGCAATAGTATGAGGATATTGCTTCCTCCAATCCCTTCTCTTAGATAACACAAAATGGGTTATTTTCTTGAAGCTTTTCGAACTATGTGTTCCTTCATCAGATAATCTACAAGCAAACACACAGAGTGCAATGATGATAATAATTATTAAAAATAATTATTCTTTTTTTAATAAGAAAACTAAAACACAAAAGCAAAGTTTTTCCCCCCCCCCAGCGAACGATGTGGTTTTTTTTTCCCCTACGACGTCATTGAGTGAAGGATTTGAACAACATAACATTCATTAAATAGCTCATTTTAGTTAAGACCAAATTGCAATCATTTGTTTGTTCCTCCATCGCGGCATCCCGCGGCATCCTCAGTGGAAAAGTTTTAATTTAATGAAAGTTGGTTACCATTGTCACAGGCGTATGTTTTGGTATACTTTCATCTTTTGAGCAAATGTTTTATATATATCCTAATCATGTAGAGGGTCGCGATGGAATGCAACGCAGCCTTGACGTATACATCGAGCTTTGTATCATAGGCCGAGACACAAGTTTTGCGACGCCTCTGTTACTTAGGCCATGGACCACTGTTCACATATATCTATTCTGTTGTTAGTTCAAACCCTCGTAAAATTCACCCAATTCAATAATTAATAAATGTTCCCTTTCTTTTTATCCCTCTCTCTCACTTTACCTTCTCATGGTTTTTTCAGCCACATCCGGCCACCTACAAGTATTTTATACAAAGCCCAATAAAATCAATTGCTAATTGGTAAAAGTGAAGTCAACATCTGACAATTATGACATATGTGGATGATTGACGGGTAACAATGAATGATGAGGCGACGCACCAAAACATGTCGGTGGCTTTTTGCAGCGGCAACTGACTATGGCGACGAAACGATGACGTTGACGAAGACGATGACGTTGCCGTTGGCACGGCGGCGACGACAACTACGAAACAACGACTCGATTGATTATATACGATATTAACGACGATGACGATGATGACGACAATGACGACGAGATGACGACGATAAAGGCGATGATGATGATTATGATGAGGAGGATTAGGATGATATGATGATGATGGTGATTATGATAATGATGATGATGATGACGACGATTGATGAATACATTTTTTCTACATTCTCGTTGTTTTTTTCTGAAATATTCCTGACACAACTCATGTATTATTGATATACTATTTTGAAATCAGAAACAGCATTCACATTCCCCTTGTGTAAATCAACAAGAGGCGCTGATCGACACCATCTGCGGTGGTTATCATAGCATCGACTCAAATAAAAAAATCACTGCATCAGCCAGATAATGTCAGCATAGCTGTGAATCTTGGGATCAACATATGAGGCACCTTTCCGTTGAATTTATGGTGCACTGAGAAGAATTATTTACTTTTCATATTTTTTTTCCAAGCCTCTGTTGCCCTATATTGGCGCTATTGAAGCACGAAAAGGGAGTTTACTTGTTTGTGGCCAACTTTTCTTAAATCAATTTTTTAAACGATCTCCATTGGTATAAACACACAATGGTGACCATCTTAGGAAACAGATATAAGAGTGTCTTAAGGTTATTATCAGCATTTAAAAAATACTTTCATCAAAACAATTTGCAGTTAGGGTAGAGGACTAAAATATAAGAAACCGGATTAAATATGGAACAATTTTGAATGAGCGTTTCGCAAAGAATTATCGGGTCTGCAGAGGTTGCAGTTGATTTGGTAGAAAATGTTGTTAGTCATGAAACTAGCTGTGCGTACGCAATTAGGCCAATCGAAAACATGAAATAACATTTGTTTGTTCATATAGTTTGTCCCCGTCCATTTTCTGACAATATCCTTCGACTAAAGATTTTGCAAAAGGTGGTTCAAGTTCAAGTTTATTCATCATACACACAACCAAATAATAGGTCATGAAGATCAACGATAAATATACATAATGTATGATAAGGCCAGGCCCGTCGCAGGAATGTATGTGGGGGGGGGGGGTGCGGAAGTTGCCAGAAGTGGACCTTTTTGCGTACCAACCAATCATTTTTTTTTCGGCTCGCTGCGTCGACCGTTGACCGAAATTTTTCACCGTCGCCTACAAATTCTGAGACGGGGGGCAGATAGTATCATCACAGCGTTTTGCCAAAACATATGTAACACCAAACACCAACCATACGTAATGCAATGGATTAACATCTTGCATAATTCATATATAGCCAAACCGCATACCATGCTCACACCCTAACACGGAATTTACTCAGCAAACTTTAACTTGACACGCGAACCTTCCACACGACAAGCGGACCTTCCACATCAAAAAGAGGACCTTGACATTTTTTGGGGTGTCGCCACCCCCACAACCCCCCCCCCCCCCCCCCGTCTTAGGAGGCCTGGATAAGGTCACCACAAAATGCATAGCGTGTAGGCGTGGTGCCTTATACACTAACAAAAAATAACAACTTACAAAACTACAACCATACAACATAAAATAGGACTTGATACTTCAATTGAAAAAAAAATATTATCAGAGTAGGGTGAACTGACCTATAAGATACCACACAGGACGAAGTAAACAAGAAATGGCCAACTATTATATCATGAATATAGTGATTTGAGCTAGGTGATAGTTTTTTACTAATCACATGGCTTGAATAAAACCGGTAATCATGATATACACAAATACGACTGCCCAAAATCGTGCAACAGAAAAGATACATCACCCGGTCAAACCCTGACTGTTCCACTTCACTCGGTTCGCCTCGTGAAATAGAAAGACAAATTTGACCCCATGATTTACCTCTCACTATCACACTCCTGGGCATCTTTATATATGCCATTTATCTCGTACTTTAAGTCATTAAGACATTTTAAAATAAGGTACAGAAACTTAAAACATAATAGGGAAGCTGCAATTATCTTCAGATATACTCTTATTACAGAGAACCATTATATGTTAAGATAACATGTATATCGTCCATACATAAATATCTTAATTTAAAAATGTAACCACACAAAACATCCTCAAGCCATATACAAACTGGATAATGACGGTCGAACAATAAAGAAAAACATCCACAGACAAAACAAAGGACCATGCCGGGGACAATTATGACAGTAGCTTTTAATAGGTAGAACACGCACATTTCAAAACAAAAGACCAACGAAGCCTAAGAACGTGGCAAATATTGAGGATGAATGGTATAACCCCACGATGCTGGACAATTTATGCAGGAAATATTTGTGGACAAAGCTGTTTACAGTTCACCAATAGTAATATTACTATTTATTACATATTTATTCTATTTTGAACGATCACCAACCAGATGTAAGAGAGTTTACATGCAGCTGTTTAAAGTTCTTCTTGAAGGTTGCAAGAGGGACTGTTTTTTATATCGATTCATGTCGGTCCCGATAATGCTCCCTGCGTTTTGATTGTGTTCTTCATCCATTTGGTGTTTGTGGAGTCAATGTTAGAGATGTGATTTGGCGATTTTGTAGGAATGACCTCGGGATTGGTTTTAAAAAATTTTTCTGCAATAGGTCTGATGGAAGTAAAATTGTTGTGAACTGTATACATGACGATACCAAGTCTGATACAAGTATTCAATTCAATTCAATTCAATTTTATTCAGCAATAACATATCGAACGTGACAGAAATGTATAATACCGTCAATATATAAATAATACATAAGTAGCAATTGTAGCTGTACTAATATAACTGGTGGGTTATATGATTGATATGCTAGGAGCCTAATGGACAAACCCGATAGGTCTTATGGTTATTGCGCCCTGTTATACATACAGTAAAATATACTCAATATTACAATATTTTTAAAAATAGAATTTGCTGTTTTGTGTTATTGCTTTAATTAAGAAACAAAAAACAGAGACAAACACACACAAAACAACAATACTACGCCTAAACAAACACTTAACGGAAAACGGGATACGCGGATTTGGAAGAAGGAGAGACGATCATCAATGTCTTGCTGAGGTATGTAATAATTTTCATAATGAGGAAGCAGAGATAGAAGCGGTTAAGGTGAGGAAAAGGTAAGAGGAGAGATAGAAATAGGATAAAAAAGGTGGAGAGAAATAAGGACTTGGGGAGGAATTTAAAAAATTGGTAACTGGGGTGATGAAATGTTAGTTTTAAAGTATATGTCAATGACCTTTAGTGTATTTAAGGAATGAATAAGTGGTCCTGTATGTGCAAGCCAAAGCGAATTTGTGCACTGCGAATGGGCCTTTTTTTTGCAATAGGAAATGGGATTTTAAATGTATTGTTTTTTAATATTCCGCCCATACAATGCGATTAACTTAAATGTATAGTGAAAGTTTTATAAAGAGTATGGAGGGATTGATGAGGCAGGTACGTACGTATCTTCGGACTGATACCGTTGACGTCGAGATTATCGTAGATAGTGTGTTGTTATTGAGATTCCAAGCTAGGTTATCATCAATTAGAAATACCAAGGAATTTGGTGGTAGACTTTATTAATTGATTATTGTAAATGTATATATTTAAACTCAGTCACTTTGTTGGACCTACGGACTCAAGCGTCTTGGGTTTGGGGTACTGGTGGAAAAGCAAAATCTGGTATCATCAGCAAAAAGGACAAATGGAGAGATTGGGCATAGAGGAAGATCATTAATTAAAGTATAAAAAATACGTAGACCACAAGATTATAGACCTTTGTGGAACTCCACAATTATCGTTAAAGTTGGGGAAAAGCTTTACCATTGGGAAAAAAACACAATATCTTGGCTTCTGGGGACAGTAGTTGGAGCTATCCATTGGTTGGCAATGCCCCGAATACCATAGGAATTTAATTAGATTGATGAGGATTGGAATGATTTAAGGTGGCGAAGGCCTTGCTCAGTGAGGGAAGATGCCCAACTGAGTAAGTTTGTTGTCAAGGTCCTCGGTTTGATTTGGAAAGATGTTAAAAACTTGTTAATGGCCATATGAGTGGTTCTATTCTATTAGGACGGATCCAAAAATTGGTTGGAACAAAGAATGTTGTGTTTTAGTGATTTAAAGGAAAACAGCCTATGACATTATTTTTTTTCAAGACCTTCGAGACCGAGGATAACACGGAAATAGGGCCATATATTATTGGTGAAGGGACAAAAAGCAGTCACCAGCTTTTAAAGATAGGAATCACCTTCGCAACTTTTAAACTGTGGGGGATGATACCAGTACGTAGGGAGCAGTTGAAAATATGAACAAAATGTTCTGTATTCCAGGAATGTAATAAGCTAGGAGATTGGAACTTTATCCTTCATGACCGGTGAGTATTGCTAACTGTCAGTTGGTGCACATTTTAATAATCTCATCTGAGGAGGTAGGGTAAGAAAAAGCACTACATTTAATGTGTTGAATTTAAGAAGGACAGGAAGGAAAAGCTTCGAATCAGGGTGTGGGGGAATTTTTTTTCAGAAAGGGACGAACCAATATTAGTAAAATGAGCATTGAAATGAAAATGCAATATCATCAGGATCGCTAAGTTCCTTCCCTCTTTATTAAGAAAGAGTCGGGGAGTTTTGTTTTATTTCTGCGAGAATGGCTGTTTAAATTCCCCAAGTTTTTCCTTTTTTTGTGCAATTCAATTTCCGACGAGATGTAATTCTTTTTGGAAATCTAAGAATGAATTTAAATGATTTCTGTATTTGGTGTAAGATATTTTATATCGGTGTAGACCTATTAAGTATTTCTTGTATAACTTCTCTTTAGTTTGAATGGGACCTCTCTTACTGAACGATACTTTTCGTAACCCATGCTTGATTGGGGGGGTTTTATTATTACGTTCGAGGACTACTTAGTGTACAACGTGGCAGTGAATGTTGGAAAGATCGGTGAATTTAGCCAGGAACTTATTATAGGCAGAATCGGGGTCAGAGTCCTCAGTCCTGGTAATATTAAACCCAGTCAACATGGAAAGGGGGCGTTATTTAGGCCTTTATATTGTCTGTTTTAATTGTCTACGTTTGTGTGTTATTGAGATGTTGTTTTTGAAGAGCAATGAGAATGTGTATCGGTGAAACTAAAAATCGGAAAGTGATCCGAAGATCAGTGACACAAAAATCACCTATTTAATATTAATTGTACATCGTCCATGGTGTGAGATTGAAGATTTATTCAATCAGGTGACGCTGTAGTCATGGGCAGATTGACTTGAACATGTTGAATGCGGGGTTGGGTCTGGTCAATGGCGGGAAAGCAGTTGTAGGAATAAAAAATAAATTGAATAAAATCAGGGACTTTAGGTTTGGGTATGTTTGTTGTTGTTGTTGGGTGTTGTAACATTCCAGGATGCGGCAAGATGCACGTCGACCATGACTGTTTGTTGTTTTTTGTGTTTTTTTGTAACACCGTTTTTTCTCTTAATAGTGCATCCAGAGTTTTTTTCCAGCTCAGACAAAAAGCCGTTGATGTTGACGTTTTGGTTTATTAAATCACCCCGATTCTGAATGGTACGTGACCCGTAAGTTTGTACTTTCTTGTGTTTCACATACTCGTACTTTGATAATGTGTGATCGGTTTCTGTCTCTTTTTTTATGTAATGTTATAAAAAAGGTGATAATTCGCGCGACGTACAGATGTTGTTGCGTTTGGAACTATTTAAGAATAAAATATGGTTTCCACCCAAAATAATAAACAAACAAATTACAAGATCAAAACCAAAACCAAAATAAACAAAGCCCAAAACAATCATTACCTTTTCAAGTAATCCACTGCAAATGTATATTTTAAAACACCAAAGGGTTTTAATCGTTCGTTGAAGGAGCCAATATATAAATCAACACTTCTTTAAGCCACCGTGTTTATGTTTTAATATACTTCCTGATATTTAAGTTTCAAAATTCATGGAGCACAGAAAAGCTACCAACACCGTCATCCTCGACACGATGCAGCAGTTCACTTCATTCTCGATGCGTTTGTTTGTATAATGTGGACTTATCACGTTATTTACGAGTATATTCTTGGTATACGCACTAAGGCATTAGGCATAGGGTATTAGACTCATGTTCTAGATTCGGGTGGTATACCTTGTATACCCTTTTACAGGGGTTTTCTATAGTTCTAAAGACATTATAAACAGTGAAGGATAAGGCTCTATTTTTCTCTTAAGTTATTTTTTAACTGAAATAATTGACAAAAAGGAATTAAAATCGCCAGGTTCAAAGATAGAATCTCCATTACTAAAATATCCGCATTTGTTTGTAGGTTTGCTTTCGGTCTTTTAATTGTGTTAGGATGCCATATTCTTGGTACAGGCATGCATAAACCTGACGTTTTAATGATCTTTTCCTATTTTTTGATTCAGCAAATCATAATACTACATTAAACACGCATTTCTAGTGCTTAATGCCAGAACGATATTTTTTACGGCAAGGCTTATAGGATTCCCCATTTAAGCTGTTCCCGTTGCTCTTACAAGTCTTGTCACAGTGAACCGGATTGCGACCAAATATGTAAACACGTTAGCACATAGGCACCCAATCTCTACAAATAGATGGCAAATCACATTCCTATAACCCTAATTTAGAACAATTAGCAACGTCTTATTGTAAACAGTAAAAGGTACGCTTTTAAAACAGCTGTTGTGTGAATATGTAAATTATTTTGCTTTGATGCGTTGTTGCAATTTTAGTAGCCCGTGCCTAACTAATGGATATCGGGTCTTTGTAGGGTGCTAGTGAATTAATAAGACTAAAAAACACCAACAATACACCAGTGTAAGTTTCTTGAAAGGGAATAATGGCATAAAAAATGACATAATGACAAAGACCCTTACGGCAACCTCCTTCACGCGTTAGGAAAACAATTTGGGATGTTTACATTCTGTAAAAAACAGGAAAGTGTTCCAGAGGGGTAGGTAGCAGTTTGGGGCCAATTATGGAAAACGGCTGATGAATTACGGCCAGCATTTACAAACTTGAAGACGCATGTTGTCATCAGCTACCCAGACCCTGGCCATTGTTATATGTGCTAATCCCGACTAATCCACATTTCACTTGCCAGATCAAGATACTTACTACAAGCCTTAATATCCAAGGCCTTGAATCAAGGTGTTGTGAAAGCAGGTATACGTCGGCGGCCACAGTCGGGCTCCATAGAGATAAAACGGAATAAAGCGTGAAACTAATGTTACGTGAACATGGTGAAGAGTCCAATGAATCGATTGCCCCATGTTCACCATTGTTCCCGACTATGAGTACGGCGGATAAAATGTACTTGCTACACCAGTCTGAATGGTTTTGCATTGTGTCGCCCTCAGGCTGGCTACACTGTTAAATTCTGTTCAGGGATGTGAACACCTTGCTTTTCTGTTCCAGCAAAATTGCCACCAATTGCCACCTCCCCGGGCCCCCGGGAACTCTTCCTGTTTTACAGAATGATAAACATCCAATTGTTTCAAACCGTGTAAGTGATTTAATACAGGGTTACTTTTATTAGTCAATTTTTTTAATGCATTATGTCCATTAAGGACAGTGTACGTAGGTAAAGATGATTACAGAAGGAAATGTTAATGTTCGGTATGGATTCTGACCATTTCGGATTTCATGACAATGAAAATGAGACTTAAAATATTATATAGGATGATAATATCATTTCCAATACCCTTCCACACACTAGTATTGGCGTTTGGTAATTCTGTTTGGTAGTTGCATTGAGAGAAAATGTATACCCCAGAAGTGGGTCGTTAATATGACACCCCTCTAAGGCTGGGTAAAATTGAACTGTCATTTTATGTTTGTTTATTTGTTTGCCTGTTTGTTTTTAGTTTGTTTTATTTGTGTTTTGTTTGTTTTTTGTTTTTGTTTTGCTTTTTTTTGTTGTATATCCCTAACGCCCCTTTTATGCATTTAAGTGCACTTTTGAACAAAACAAACAAACACGGAGTGGATCCCTGCTTTAGGTTAGGAGAAAGGGGGGTTTTTTGGGGGGGGGGGACATTGATCCTAGATCTAACAAGAAAATAAGTCTACCTCACTTTTTGCGGTGTGAAATTCCCAGATCCTGGATTCAATTCTTTTCGTCAGATTTTCTTCTAGGGACTTAAGGATATAGGATTTGCAATGAGTAAATCATTTGTGGATCTTGCTTCTCTCTATGTTGCAATTAAAGTTCAATGAAAAATGTATTAACGAATTGTGCATATTCCCTCGGGGAGGAAAAAAGACCCATAAACAAAAATATATTTAAAAGATTATTTTGAATTGTCACAAATGATAAAAATATACCCAAATTCACAAGGAAAAACGTGACAGAAGACGTTAGGGAAAGCAGGATAAGGGTTTGGGAAGGGGGCCGACTGATTTCGACTGAGGTGTGTGAAAAGCGGCAATATTGTATTTAAGTGGACGTGGAATAATGTCGTGTATTACTGGGCGTGTATGTGCGGGGGGGTCGATACTTCCAGGATTTTGCCCCTCGCATTCAACCTCGCCCTGGTTTATGATTATGGGGTTTATTGGTTTCCTTTAATCCCTTTCTCCCAGAGATAAAAAAAACGTTGGGTCTAATCGCGAGCGAGGCGAAGCACCCTTCAAGCTAGAAACCCTCCATACGAACAATACGCCAGGAGCGAGACAAAAAACTGGTACATAGGATAACCCCCTCTGCATGTGCAAATAATCTGGAAACAAGAATATAAAAAGGTCATTTTCTCCAGATCAGATTACTGACAATGGTTATGTGGTTTAGCGTAGCGTATGGAAATATTTTAAGATCACGTCGTGTTTAGTAAGGTTCATTACATTTGGGATCTAAAAGGGATCCCCATTAAAATACAATGCACTCGGTGATCCCCCGAAAAAGTCCACATATTGGAAATTTGGCAGGAATGGCTTTAAAAGTAATAAGTCCGCAAAAAAAATTTCATAAGATTGTGATAAGAACTGAAAGTTGATAGAGAAGAGGGGAAGGAAAGGAGCAGTTGTTCATGCCGGGGGTTCAATGCTAGATCCCTTCAATTACTTGTGTTGTTGCTAAAATTTTCCCGGATCGTCTCTAAGTACTATTTTAAAGAGACATGGTCAACATTTAACAAATCAGTGCGCCCTCAAGATTTTTCCAAACGATTATTTTCGCCATCCTGGTTGTTAAGGCTTTAATCCCCATCGCGGCGCGGCCGAGCCTTGCACACGTCCTCTAGTTTCGCGTTCCCCCTCCCCCCCGTCCCCCACACACACCCCCCTTTCTTTGACGGTTCCCCTCTCGCTTGACGCCCGACCCTGATGGTTGTGGTTGCTCTTTGGTGGCCGGGTGCTTCTCTTGCCGGCCCCCCTGCCCTTTGGGCTGCCGTTCCGGCCTTGTCTGATTTTTCTTTGTTCCGGTCCCACTCTTCCCTCTATTTTTCTAGATCCTTTTTGTTCTTGATCTAGGTTTAGACATGGCATAACGCTTCCGGTCCGACTCGTTGTGGTGACCCTGTGCTCCACCGGATGCTTTTTTAGGCAAACCGGTGCTTGGGGGGCTAAAAGGCTATACCCGTTATATCTTGAATACACACAGACCTCTCCTCCCCTGTCAGAGAGTGAGAGTAGTGCAGGATGAGGGGTAACAGTTGTTTTGCTAAGAACTGAAGCAAGCTGGAGGAAGTCTTCGGTTTGTAGCCCAAAACGGAGGGGGTTACCAAAAAAACCCCACGGCCCACAAAAAGGGTGGACCAAAACAGCAGGGGGGAAAATGAGGGAGACGAGCGGGCGAAGGAAGTGGTTTGGTTTGTTGTACCGAGGGTGGATGGGTTGTCGACAATTTTGCAGTTAAACCGCTCCACTAAAAAGCCCTCAACCGCAATGATTAAGACAAATTCAGCTCCTTATGGGTAAACAGAGCGATTTTATATTTAACGTCGCCGGCGGACGTTAAATTCAGTAGACGACGAACATGGCGTTAACAAAAGAACACACAGCCGTATGCATGTTTCCCACGCTATGCACACTGTTTGATCGGTCTATAACCTTTGTGGTTTTAATATCGAGTGAGTAAGGAGTCAAAATATTCATGTAATATACACATTTGTTGATTTTAAAAGTTATGGAAAACGTAAAAGATGTCCTACAAATTACCTGGAGTCGGCAAAATTGGCATGTTTCCACAGAAATAGGCTAAAATCCGATATGCCGCGGCCTAAAAAACGTAGGAATATTGGATGTCATGCGGCGGTTTTTAGCTTTAATATGGCAATGGATAGTTTACAAAAACTACAGTTTTAGAGCAATACTGAGCATAATACTTCAAAACATGGCACCATAAAATAGTCTTGGGTGAACAACACTAACCCCCCTTACAATTCGACTTTGATCGGTATACCATAATGTGCTACCTTACATTTTTTTCGCTAAAATGACGGGAAGGATGAGAGAACGATTACTAGAAGCTTTATGATAAGTTTTAGGCATTTTAAGCGAAAGGAGCAGAAGTTCAGGGGGTGCAACACCCCCCACATTGGTAAGAAGAGGGTTAAATCCACCGCTGAGCCCACCTTTAGCGGTATATAGTCGATATTTAAAGAGTACGAAACATTCTGGGGTAGATTCGTTGATGAAGTCGAGACGGAAAAGAGCTTAATTTTTATATGTTCTTTGTTCTTTCTGACAAAACTTGAGTATTTATTGACATACTAACCTGTTAGGTTACCCAGTATCAGTGGTGTAAGGCCTGGGATGGGGGCTAAGCCTGTACGGAAATAAATCAATAACCTCTTCAACTCTTTCAGAGTTTTATGATTATTTGTGCTGAAAATTACAAGAAGGAATAACTGCATTTCTATACACGAAGTCAAGAGGGATAAACAGCATTCAGGCATTAATTCCAAGTCATCAGCAAGAGGGCGCGTCTGGTCGATACCATCTGCGTTGGCAGCATCGTCAGAATCCATGCATGTGTCAGCATCCCCTTGAATATTGGGATCAACACACGAGGGCACTCTTGCAGTGAAAAATGATGGAACACTCAATGAATTCATTTGAATTTTCATACATTCTTCAGCGTTATTGAAAGTACGAAAGAGATTTGTTTTTTTTTTGTGTGTTTTGGGTGTGTGGGGTGGGGGGGTTGTGGCCCAACTTTTCTAATCATTTTGACGTCACCATTAGTTGAACACGCAATTCACGCAATGGTGACTCTTAACAAACAGTAAGAGTGCAGTCACGTTACTCAAGATTTTTTTACAACTTATTTTCATTCTAAGGCTCGTTGCAGTTGGAGAATCGAGACTAGTTTAAAGGACTTCTTAAAACAAGTTGAATAAGAAAATAGTTAAAATTCTGAACCCATTTGAAATGAAACGTTTACCAAAATTCGCAGAATTATGACTCTGCAGAGGGTACAGTTTTGTCGATACCAATGGCAGACTTTGGGGTAGAAAATGTGTGTATGATATGAAAAAACACCTCGTGCCGGTGCGAAATAGGCGTATAATTTTATCAGAAAACCTGAAAATAATGGTTTTGTTGTCAGGGGTACATCAGCGGGTGTTTTGAACCAATCCCATGATGCAAGCAATGCAATATTTCACACTATTACGTACTGAACACAGTTAGTACTTAGCGCTAAAAAGTGTTTTTCAAGAAGTTTAGAACCACAACACATTCAGATCATGATAAAATCCTGAGTATTAGCGCTTTGAGGGCTAAAATGAGTATAAAAAGTCAGTTTTATAACAGCGCAGACCCCATACCAATCATTGGTGTATTTCAAGCACCAATTTGAAGCAGACCAAAAAGGCCTATTGTTATAGTATCATCCATTTGTGGAAAAAAAAATCATTTTATTTTATTTCTCTATGTAATGAGAGAGGTTTGCACGGGGAAAACGTGGTATATGGTGAAAGAGATGAATACCTTTCCACAAAGCGGTAAATGTGGACAATAGCAGTTTTTCATATTGGTAATTCTAGATTGCAAAACAAAAAAATAGGGAGTGCCCCTTGATGTAATTAATGTTAAGATGATGCGATGCATAGGCATCAATGTGTGCCCCAATTGGCCAGTGTTAGGCTTTGTGGTTATTGCATGATGATGATGTTGAATGTTATTTAAGTATTGGGGAATACTAGTCTGTGAAATACTTTTTATACGGAGATTTTTTGCAAATTAAACGTTGCCAGTTGTTTAGTCGTGGGTTCCGGTTTTATGGTGGGATTCAGTGGCAGTACACAGTACATAGTATCAGGATCAACTGATAATATTAGAATACAACATGAGCTATAGGTGCAAGCATTCACCCGATGTCATCGTTCAAGCCACAGGAGCTTATTTGAAGAAAAAAAAAGGATTTCAATTTGTGGTGCTAAAAGTGGACATTTGGCGAAAGAAGTCCATTAGGTGGGACTCTGGATGTAGTGCACTGCAGAATATTAGTGTCGGCGAGGGACAATTCCGTCGTCTTGACAATCTGCTGAGACAAAGTTATCTCAGGGACTAGAAGCATTCCCATGGTTATGTTTATATTGCCTCCATTTTGTTGATTTTTAAAATATTATTTATTTTATTTCTCACTTACTGTGTTTGGTTTACTATGAAAAGAGAGAAAGGGAATTCCCCTTAGTTGTTGTTTGTGCAAACTGATCGTGCACCTGTTGTTTAAAAATCAGGTTAGCGATTGTGCAAGAGATGAGCGGAATTCCCCGGAAAGATCAAAACAGATTGCAAAATAGGTAGTTTCCCATGATATGTAATTTAGGTAAGATGATGCAGTGCAGATGATGTAATTTATATAAATCCAATGGTCATTACAGTGGTAGGCTATGTTTTATGCATGATGGCTTGTGGTAATATCTATATTCAGATTGGGAAAATACTAGTTGTGAAATGCTTTATATAAGCGATAGCGGAAGGACAAATGTTGGCCAGCAGTCAGTCGCAAGTAGCTAGAAGATATAGCTTAGTTCGGATATGCATAATGGTTTTTAGATCAGTAAAGTGCATAGGGCCAGGATATTATATATTATAACCACGTGAGCGAAAGAGCATAATTCTTCGTAATCTTGAAGCAAACGTGCTGGGAATCAAAATAGAATTCCAAATTGTGGACAGATATGTAAAGCGTTGCGATATTATCCCGGTTCCCCCGGACTGATACTGGGAATCAGTGTCGTCGGGAGACAAACCCCGTTTCGTCTGAACTGCGGAAAAGGGATCTTCAGGATGAGAAGATTTCCAATGGCGTTATTTGCATGGATTTTTATGTGTGACTTTGCATGCGGTCATTTTTGGAGTCTTCGAGTTTTGTGAGGACCATCGTTGAAACTGCAACGCTTCTTTTACCATGGAATTAGAGGACTTGAAATTTAAAGTCTCTATCCTTGAGTGTAATGGTGTTCTGGTTAATTGTGCTTTGGACTTCCAAAAGTCTTGAACCCATTGATCAACCATCTTAAAAGTGTTCTTATAGTAAAATCAGATCCTTGTGCACAAGGCTTATTATTTGTGTTGAAGGGGTTTTCGGACCTTTGCCGTCCACGAGGGACGTTGTAATAATTATATACCGTCGATTTTACATGACTCGCATGCTGTTACTTTGGAGTCTACATGTCATCGATGAACTGCAACACTTCTTTTAATAAGTCATCACATAAAAAAGGTTGTAAAATCTAACATTGAGTGATATCATTTGAATGATTAATTGATAAATGTTGGACATTCCAAATTCTTGAACCAATAAATTTTGATTTTAAAATCAGTTAACAGTGTTATTATATAACAATTGTAGCTCCCAAGTCAGATTCTGAAATGGGGGTCACAAAATGATCAACGGTTTTTGAGACCTTTATGTGTTTTAGAGACCCGTTTGTGTTTTGAGACCTTGTTTGATGTTAAGATCGGTATAAGTTTTGGAACTTTTACGGTGTATTGAGAGCTTTGCTTGGTTATTGGAGACCTTGGTTGTTTTGTTGTGGTTTGTTTTTTTAAAACTTTGTTTTGAGACTTGTTGGTCTTTTGAGGAACCTTCAATATTTGATCATTTGATCAGTTGGTGGCTCCCATAGACCTATTCACAAGCCAATCGGCACTCTCTTCCGTGTTGACGCACCTGCACGTCACCGCTCCGTGGACGGTAAATAACTCGACCAATTATGCAGTGTTTATAGAGATTATAGTATTAAACGTGCTTGTCGCCGATCGTTCTTTGGGACCAGAAATTATTTTCGTTATGAAAATTCAGCCTTCAAATCCATGTCTTATCAACATTAGCAGAGTAGTAAATGGGCTTTGCAATATGTATTATCGTTTGAGAGAGTGGCGCGGTTTATAATGGTTAGAGAGGCTGTTTGGACCCAAAGTGGGGCACTGCTAGATTTATAGGTACTCAATTCGGATTAATTTGTATTTGGTGATATTGGTAAACTCAGGAATACACTTCTCTTTTGGTCATTTGATATCGGTGTGTATTTGTGTTGATTAGTTTGTTTGGATGTTGCAACATGCGCTGATTAAGCTGCCGCCTTGAAGTTGCATTGTTTTGTTTGATTGATTGTTGTTATGTCTCTGGAGGCCCACCCCCCCAATTTAGCCTACGGGCTCTACGATATGAGATTAAGTAAACCAGTTATTATTATATTATTAGTACCCAGCAAACTGTAAGCCTCGTCCCCGCAGACTTTGTGGCGAGTGTTTGCAAGTGCCAGGCTCGCATATCAAGAAGTTTCTTCAAGAAGCGAACACGATACACTTAAAAGAGACACTGGCACATTTGAAGAACTGCAAGATTAAGGCAAAATTGGCGCCCTTATGGGGTAGAAAAACGATCTGTAAATAAAATGAATCCGCGGACATTTATTCAGCAGACGGAAATGTAAACACGTTCTCGGATTGATTCCCACGGATTCACCCTATTGACCGGTCTGTGACCCATAGTTGTTTTTAATATCAAAGAGTATGGAGTCTATGATATTCATTAATAGAACATTTGTTGATTAAAGTAAGGCAAACTTAAAGTTGGCCTACAAATTACCTGGATGTCTTTTGCCTCGTATTAATGTTCCTATCTGTTCTTGGGTATGTTATTTTTATGTGTAAAATGGATCTTTAATTCTAAATGGTCTGACTATCATTTGCGACCCGCAATTTGAAGAAATTCCATATTTGTGAAAAGTGTGCAAGTGCCACTTCAATTCAGGACAAGCACCTTTAATATATAGCGTGCAACTTGTCCTCCATTTCATGACCCCGATACATATCTTGGAACAATAACGCACGTACATATGAAAAATAATCTACCCATACCGTAGTAAAAAAAGATTGAATTATTGTGTGCTTTGAACAGTGTAACAGTGAGTCATGTTATTCGCGGATGTGGTACACATTATCTGTTCGAGGGGTGCGATGCCTTTACATCATTGGGACTTAACATTCAGACATTTTGGGGATCATTGTGGGATTGGTCGATGCTGGGAGCGATACGTGCCTGACTGACCAACCATACAACTTTCAGTTCATTACGGTTTTATAACCCCGATTTCATTTAGGGTATTGGAACGAGGCTCACATTTTAAACTACATGTATTGCAAATCCAAATTTTAGAAAAACATTTCTTTCTTTCTTTTTTCTCTCTTTTATTTTTTCTCATTGGTAAATAATTCTAAATTCTACATGCACACACAAACAACACAAAAAACGCGAAATCTTACGAGTATTTGCGTTTTTGGTACATGAAGCATGATATCACCTTGAACTCAAGTACCCCCCGGGACGGGTTGCATTATTTTGACAACACTTTTATCACTGGCAGCTGCCAATTCATAAGCTCGCCGTACAATAGCTTACAATGAGATCGCTGCAACTAAAAAACCTGAAGTGAAAGCTTGAGCTGAAAATATTGCAGTGAAAGGTGCGGGTGGCAAGGTTATGTACAGGATATAAATAGAGCTTGTGATTTCCCAGCGGAAGTTGTCGTCAATTTTTTGCTGGGAATATTGCTTATATGAAAAAACCCCGGATTACAACAAGTGCTAAATTATATACGCAGTAACGCAGAGAAATAAGTATTTCTTTTCCTTACAACAAGCGCTGTTCATTGGCTTCGACATACTCGGTGATCATTGCAAAGAAAGAGTTCCTCTACGGCAATTGACATAATGAGTGAAAACGGGGAAGATTATGGAGCTGGACAATCAAAGCCATCCCGATTTGTGGACAATGGTATGTCGAGAATAACACACATCGTCGGATAGCGTACATTCCCCTATGCCGCGAATGAGTCGATCTGAGGTCGCAGCTTTGATCGCGTTAATATCCATCGTTTTCTCCGTCGTATACTTGAAGACGAATATTTCATTCGTGAAAGCGATCAGACACTCGCTTTTGTGGTTTTCTTGAACCCATCTGCTTAAGAGCCCCCCCACCCAAATCAACAAACATACGCTTGATTGAGAGAACATCACCGTTCTTAAGCTATTCGTATGCCCAAGAACTTGCTAATTTGGAAGTGTTACTTTTTACGACGGCAATCACTGCGTCAACGAACGATGTGAAATATGTTTGACGTCGCTACAATGCCGAGTTTTGTAAATCAATTTATTTGCCAAATCAAGAGTCGGTGTTTTTCTATGAAGCAATGGTTGACGCTGCTCAGCGATATTCTAGTAGAAAGTATGGTGTCATGTTATCATCATTTGGTAAAGTTTGGCTTCGCACGAGGACACGTATCTCAGAAGCTAATGACCAATACAGGAAGGCGTTAGACGTTCTCAAACCGCTTGGAGATAGCCGTGGACCTGGCCTGGTTGTACAAGCCACATTGGTTGTATGTTTGAAAAGGAATAGTCAGTAAAGTCAAAGGTATGTCCTGACAAAAGTTATCAAACAACATGGAGAAAAAATGTCATTTCTTCAGGCCTATATAATATCGTCGGCTTTATCAAATAATTCTCATCTCACAAATACGGGTTTGGAGAAAATCGCAATTGAAAATTTCCCTTCGTAATACGCTCGAACACATACGATTGCGCATGTACTCCAGCAAATTAGGAAAATATCATCAAGAAAAACACTCAGAGTTTTTAATTCAGTGAAAAAATAAATGCTGGTTATCTAGCCAACAATGTTTAATATGACTGTAAACTTAATAGATCATTATGTGACGAAGATTTTTTTTTTTTTTTCCAAAACGATCTTGTCTAAGATAGAACACAGATAGACCAGTATGACGTATCTCTCCGTATTATAAAAAAGGCGCAATTGTCGTATACGGTGCAATCACTAGTTGATCTATGTCAGATAGCGCTGTATGTGAGCAGATTTGATATAGACGGTAGTGATGAAGATAATGTTATCTTATAGATTCATTTCTTAGAAAGAACACAGATAGCTCGGTATGTACCGTATTCATCGCCGTGTTAAAGTACACAGTATTTTTAGTGCATCACATTAGTGATAGTGTCAGGAGAGAGCTGTATGTGAAAAAAATAAATTTGAATTATTAAATGCCATAGATCAAATGTGCTAAACATATCTCATTAATTAGGTAGAGTCCAAGGACCTGAAAACTCTTGTAAGTATGAAGAGTTCAAAGTCATTTAACATACCGAAATTTTCTCCAAATGTCAAAAAATACGAGGAGATAGAACAGTATGTGATTCAGCCGACGATTATTTTCTTAAAAGTACCGAGTGTACGTTTGAGAGCAGAGCAATCTTACCTGAGAGAATGGACCATTTTGTCTGAAATATGAGTGACTCAGGTATGTAAAGTTAAGAATAGTACATTGGGATTCTAGCCCTTACTGGCAAGAACAAGATAAAACTAGAAAACCAAACAAAACAAAAAGCCCTAGTTGTTAAAAGCATGTCATTAGAATTAAAAATGTAAGATCAGGTCAGGTTCCGTTGTAAGGTCAGGTTCCCGTCAGGTCATGAGGCCTGAGGTAGGTCAGGTTCCTTTGCTGGGCATGCTACTGGTAGCCTGGAACGTTACTACTTGACCCCAGGTGTCTCGGCTAAACCGTTCACCCACTGGGTTTCTAACGGAAAATCTGATGAGGCGGGTAGCTGGTTTACCCTGGTAGAATGAAAAAAAGAAATCTACCTACAAGGGCGTCAGCTTGGAGAGATAAGGCGGACATCCAGCACATGCTGCCCTTGCATGGTGGGCATGGTTGCAAAAGGGGCTATAGGACCACCGCCGAAAACTCTGGATTGATTCCGTTCAGGAAGGGCACCGGTCAATTATCTTTTGCTCCAAAAATATTAAGAAAGCAGTATTGTGAGTGTGTGAGGTTGTAGCTGGCCACCCCTGTTAGTGGGGACAAAACTAGATTAAAACTTTGGTTTTTTTTTAACTTAAACTGGCTAAAAAAAATCCAAATGTACGCGGCCTAACTGGACATATCTCTTCTTCTCTCTCTCCTCTCTCTTCTCTCCCGACACATCTCTCTCTCGTCTCTCTCTCTCCTTATCTCATCCTTCTCTTCTCTCCTCTCTCCTCTACCCTCTGTCTCTCTCTATCTCTTCCACTATCCGCATTGTGTGTTGCGGAAGGGGATAACAGATGTAGACAACTTTGTATTTGTAGCTGCAATTATTAAATAACTTCGCAAATTTTATTGTTGTTGTCTGCTAAGTCGTGGTTTTGTCTTTAATTTTGCCACGGTCTACTAGATATTTTGAGGCATGGCCACTGAATGCTGCCACCGGGGAACGAACACGACTGAAACAGTTTGGAGAGGAGGACAAACCCGATCTTCAGACTCCTTGTCTTCGACAAGAACACATACTAATAGATCGTACACACCAGTGTTTTATCCCTTCTTGGCTTACTGCATAGTACCATACGTAAGTCTTAAGTCCATCTTGTGTTGGACAATTCGGTCCGATTTGTTTTATTAACGGCCTTTAATAAAATATCATCGATCTAAGCCTAATACAACGCGTCTTAATTTTGGTACCAAAATTATGGCATCCCAGAAAAACTTAATCCTGAAAAAATAAGGGTTAATTTGGCGAAACTCTGTTCTGTAATGATGACTATAATAATTATATTTCTATAATTTAATACGGTACTTTCAAATGACACCCCCTTATGTGCCAACGGGAGTGCTGTAGAAGACCTTATGCACTTGTGATAATCCCGCAACTTGTTTTACCAAGGTATGCAAATAGGAATTCTGTGAATAAACGCCCTGCATTAATTTAACAAATATCCAAGACATGAAAAGTATTTGAAATTCAAAATCTAAAATATTTTCTATTGAAAATCTAAAATATGTAGGCCTATGGATGTATGCATGACCTTCTCCATCGGCCAAAATACTTTCGGAATACTACCGGCATTAAAAGTCGCATCACTTTCAATAATCTGTAAAAGTGTTTCGCGTGTTTTTAGGTTATTCCCCGGTAGCCCACGCAACCCTACATGTAAAATGGGTCGTGATCCCATTGGACGGCAACTCCTCTACCATTTCTACATAGAAACAATTAGGTCATGTATGTAACATGTATGTGAACATACTTCTTTTGTAATGTCAATTAGTATATGGGGGTTTTCAGCAAACATGCCTTCTAACTTCGGGAAAATACCTAAAATATGTGAACTGATAGTGGGATCATATTTTTCCTAATTATTTAGAACATTTTGCACCACGTTTCTAAACATTTTGCAATGTCTGTTTAATATCTAAACCCCTTATATCTAAACATGTTTAAAATCTAAACATGTTTAGGGATTTCACATTAGGTGTTTATACATTTGATGCCAAGTGTTTAGGAATTAACATGTCAAATCTCTAAACACTAACTTGCACCACGCTTCTTAACGCTGTTTTGCAGTGTAGATATCCTTAATTTCTCGATAAATGACGGGGAACAGATGTGAGATACTATAGAAGCGCATACGCGTAAACACATCTTAAAATTAAATTGTAGGAATGTGTTTTCAATTGACTATTATAATTTGCTAATGAAATACTGAACTAAATAAACCTGTTTTGAACCATCTTCAATAGTTGAAATAACGGGGTAGTTATCAGAATATCATCATCAATATTAATAATAATAATAAATACGTGGGTAAAATGAGTCAATGCTAATTCTCTAAAAGCAAATATTTTGATTGGTTCGTCTGCCGTTCTATTCTGTTTGTGATTTACTTAAAATTTTAATAAAATTATGTTATGTTCTCATGATTTCGCATGTTGGACTGGTCTTTGGGAAATCAAGTTAAACGGTGGGTATATTTTAAACGATGTCAATATAATATTGGAGTACAACACAGAGCTTTTCTTTATTCCAATTGCAGGTAACTATGAATCGCGATTAAAATGTCGATAAAAGAAGCCATTCCATCCGTCGAAAGCTTTTTGGCCTTCATGCAGGCCCTTGGACCAAGGTTACAACAAACTCTGCATCGTGCCATGAACGGAGCCGATGCACCATCAAAAGGCATTAAAAACGCCAGGAAGGGTTACGTGTTAAAACAGAGATCGCTAATCACAATTCAAATACCGTTATGGTCATCTTACTCACGTAGCCCACATGACCCACAATTACGAAGGTCAGTCCAACAGCAGCTCTTAGTCTTTTTAGACGAAGCATATGACATTAGGAAGGACTTGGGATTGAAGCATAATGTGGACAGCAGTCCTTGGGCCCCTGTACCGAGGCCCCCACCACAAATACAACTCGAAATAAGAAGAAAAATACAATGAAGCTGCTGAGAGCTTCCGTTGTGCTGTAGACGGATTCTGTCAGAACGAAGGGAAGCCGCGTTATGTGGCAGAGGAATTGCGGTAGTTGGGCACTTCGCTCAAACACCTGGGGGATCTTGTAGAGCTGAACATTGTCTAAGTCAGAGCGTAGATAATAACGAAGATAGCCAAGGAAATGGTAGACCATGTGAGGATGAAGAGAGCTGAAGGAACCTTAAGAGAAATTACTGAAGTCAGAGCAATGGTTCAATCCCGAATGAAGTGTAATCATCCGAGTGGCGCTGCCCAGTGTGTGTGTGGGGGGGGGGGGAGGGGATCTTGTGGGGAATCTTTTCCCCATATTGCCCACGTGAAAAATTAGGAATGTCTGCGACACGCTACTTAATTTACAGTTTACAGTGAAACAACATAAGCATATACTATACTAACCACATTTTAACATATGCTTCCCCCGGAAATATGTGTGCCCCCCCAAAAAAAAAGGCTAGTTACGCCAATGAAAGTATTTCCGACTAGATAAACAATCGGCCAATAAACAAGCCCCACTCAGTTACAGATCTAAATCTGATAATTATAAATGTTAACTGTGTAAGTCTATGGGAAAACCAAGATGATTTAAGTTTCTGAGAAAAATACAAGATGGTACATAAATTGGGCTATATTTTGGCAATTATTATTTTAATTGGTTATTCTAGAGTAGATATAATGAATTATTTTGGTTCAAAACCTTATTTTGGATTTGCTGAGGATGGAACTGTGCCCGAACCCCCCACTCTTTTTCGCAGAGTGAAAATTTCCAATTGCCCATAGGTAAAGTTCGGATTTTCACTTTTTATTTGGGTATGTGGTTCTTTCTTTACTTGACCCCCTTTACTTTTGTTTGTGTCATGATCCATAACTCTCACGGGAAAGTCGTTATCTGGGTTGGGTCCCTAGGGACCCCCCCCCCCCATTGGGCACTAACGGAAGTTTTTTTAGCTGGGCCACTTAAGTGTTAAAGGAGAACCCTGTATAGAGAATAACTTACACAATATACGCCTATAAAAACAATTATTGAACACATTGGAGTAGTTTTCATGGGAAAACGGATTATACTAACCATTAAAACGAATTAAAAGCATTTTGCCGACCACGTCCAGCTATTTGAATTCGCGCTACTGTATATGGGAGATGTATTGTGTATGCGATACGGATGGCACAGTAGCGTTATACAACTTCACGCATGATGCTTTAATAATGTGTATTTTCCTATGCATGCTATGACCTAAACGTGCCGCGTCGTATCGCATACACGTTATACACTAGCAGCGCGATTTTTAAAATAGCACATGGTAGTCAGACTAGATGGTTTTAATTCATTGTTGGGTTATATAATTCCGTTTTTCTACGAAACCACTCGATATGTGGTCAATAATTATTGTATAGTGTATATTGTTTAATATTATTCGTTGTACGGGTTTCTCCTTAAGTTTTTTGCCGCTTAATTCATTTCAGGTGTGATTTCATAACATTGCATTGGTAAGCACGACCTAAATATGCAAAAAAATGAGATTCTAAAGAAATTGGAGGCGCACTTTTATGGAAAATGTCCTCAAAGTGTAAAAGAGACGGATAAAATGCCACTTTATCAGGGTTTTGAAATTGAAATTAGGAATAACGCACTTGAAACTAATGTTGCGTGATGAGTCAATGAATCGAGTGCCTATTCTTTACGTTGTAGGTGGACTATGAGTCCGACGGAACGATAAAAATATTTTCACATCGGTTTATCTCCAATCTGCGCCAAATAAATATAGGACCATTGCTATTGATTGTCCGAAGTCGGCCATCAAAATAATGAAAACTGACACTCTTTATCGGACAAAACCAGGTTTCAGAACGACAGTAACTTCTAAGTGTTTAGAAGATATGGTTAAATACTCTATCTAAGCTTGGTTTTGTTTTGTTTTTTCATGAGTAAAATCAAGACGAACGGTTGTGTGGTCAACTAGTGTGCAGTGGTTTGTAGGGCGATAGAAGAGTGACACAAAATTCGACAATCTTGTTGTGACTTTACAGTCCCGTCAGCTTTTCTCCAATGCGTTCTGATACAATGCAATTAACCATGGACATATTCTGCATGCATGGATCCGTATTACCGATATTTGAAAGGTGATACACATATTCCGCTACATGTACAGTACAACACGGGCCTCGTTTTACTTTCTCTTAGTATCGACGTCACCTTTGACCTAAACAAGAAGTCAAAATTTTATGTTACGGCATATTTGACGAATCATAGGCATGGTCTTAGAAATTTACAAACGGATTCGTTACATAGGTTGCATGACTTAGAAATCATTCAATCTAGTCATTTGATATAAATGGGCATTTCTGCGCAATTGAGTTATCACGCGTGTATCGGCGGTTTAGGACAATGGTGTTCACTTTCAGTGGAAAAGGTAACTTAATGCGTGTTGGCCATTGATATTGGTACATTTAAATTTATGAAACATATTAAGGAATACTTTGGAACTGAGCCTTTTATGTTGATGCCATGAGGATAGAGTTTCTCGCGACACTTGGACGTAATCCTCTAATTTAACCAGATTGCGAAGGATAACAGCGTATGACTCCTATTTCATGTAAAGACGCAAAATTATCAAAAAAGAAATGTACTAAATGACTATTTTAAAACGCGTTCTTTAGGGGCGAAATTTTGGGGGACTTATTCAATTTTAGCCGTGAATTTTATTATTAATTGGTGCTAATATAGAGAAAGTTGTAAATTTGATATTTCTTTAAAACATATGTTCCAACAAATCAGATGATAAAAAAAAGAAATTATATCTGTACGTACCTTAAAGCACTTCTTACAAATTCTCTGATGGCTAATTACATCATAATCCAGGTTATATCGCCGATGGTCCCAAAAACGGATCGAGCGAAAGCTCAATAACGGCGTTTATCAAGGAGGAGTCATGGATGGGTCTGGCAACGTCTTAGAGCTGGAATGGAAGCAAAAACAGCAAAGGGCACCCACCATTGTTTCCATGGAAAGAATCCAAAATCGCAACGACAACCATGGAGACGTTAAAAGTTTCCATGGAGACTTTAAAAGTGTCCATGGAAACTTTTAAAGTGTCCATGGAAACTTTTAAAGTCTCCATGGAGACTTTAAAAGTTTCAATGGATAGATACAAACAATCTCAAAGTCACCACAGGTAAAAATCAATATACCCATGGAAAAAAGTCATTTAAGAGATTAAGAGAATTACAAGGTAGTTCCTTATTGTCAGTAGAAGGAAATATAAGAACCGGATGTGCAATCGGTATTGGCCAAGCCTATGAATAATTCACAATTAGTATATCAAGCCACATGCCAAACGGTGTGTGAATGCAAAAATGGTTAGGCGCACAACAATTAACTGCCTGGACAATTGCCCCTTCTGAATGTGGAAAATAATGAGTGGATATTACAATCCACAAAATTATGAATAATAATGTTAGACTTTACACTAAGATCATTATAGACGTAATAAACAGGTTAATTTCTACTTTTGAACATACTAAGTCTGAGACAAATTGGGTTCAGCTACTGTTAAGAAGTATAATCATGAAGTTAATTATATCATGGAGTTATTAAAATAACCCATGATTATTAAACTACAATTGATATGCAATTCACAATTACAGCTCCCTGGAATTTTGTTGCGTAACTCGACATAATGTACGGATTTGAAAACAAAAATTCCAGAAGATTATTAAATTAATTACAAAATTTATTGAGAAAAGGGTCCATGCTATTAGCATCGGCAAAAGTCTTAAACACTAAAAATGATCAGTGTTTGTGGTTAGTAGATTCTACTCAAAATAATTAATTGTATATACTCAATTCAATGACTTTTCTTATAGCTATCAAAAATTATGTAACATGATTATGTCTATAAATTGTCACAAATACCCTATTTCATTTTTAAAATATTCAAAAACACAATTATTCCATTATTAAGTTAACCGTAAAGTGCAAAAATTGGGTAAACAAAATAACTAATTTTACACGTGCTGCTGTAATGATTGTTGATTGTATTGTTTGAATTTTTACGTAATAGTACACAATCAGTTAAGTTAATACTTCAAAGTTCTTGTAACAACCAAAAAATTTGTAAAACCAAAAAAAGAACGACAAACAAGCAAGTAATTTAGTATCTTATTTTCACTTCAAAGTTTTGATACCTCAAAAACCCTCTAATTGTTCATTTATTAGCACATTATATTATTTTGAAAGAAAAAACAATTATGTGAATTAAATGTTCTAGCGTAGTATTGTGGTTTAAGTAGTTTAGTTTCATAAGTAGGGGTCCCGGGTTTTATAGGCCTACCTATTGAGAATTTACTAGATGAATTAACGGCTTAATGGATAATATGAATGATGCAATGTAAAAACCAAGACACAATACGGTAGTACCGCAAAACAATTCTCTTTTTTTTTCCTCTTTTCTGTTCCCTATAATTGGGACGAAACGTGATAATTTCTTGGAGTACTTGCTATATAAGCACTATGGTAAAGTATGGTGTGATTTTGAGTACGGTAGAAAAAAAGAGTTGTACTGAATGACATTTTTTGAGGTAGGAATCAATTTAAACATGATTAGTGGAACATTACTCACTAAAAATTTAATTCAACCGTGTTACACTTAATGTTATTGAGAGATACAGGGAAGATTATTTCAGTGTAGTTTTCAGACAAAATTATACCAATACGTGGTGACTATAATAATAGTAGAGTAGTATGGTTATTCACAGATCAACATTTTGATAAGGACAAAAATTTACTTTTTTAAATATTTCATTTTTTCCTTTATATAAAAAAAACCTAAACATATATCTTGATCAATCCGAACGTCAATGTCATTATCAAGCGCTTTATGGCTTTTAGGTTGTATAAACGATTTCTGACCAACGGTTCTCATATACAAAACAGAAAAGATCTAAGTCGCAACTTTTTTATTTCGAAGAATGTTATGGTAAGATACAAGTAACGATTGACCACCTCTTACTTTTATATATTCTATGACTGATATTTTCATTAAAACAAATATCCTTTACACAATTTTATTACATGATCATGTTCAAAAGAAATGAAAAGGTCTGGAGATATTGACAATCAAGCAATAAAATTAGAATTCCACGAGAAAAACCCAAAATTAGGGGCCAAACAATATTTTCAAATTCGGAAAGGGAACACAATTAACACGGCTTCGTTTTCCACAATATTATATGTGAATGAAAAGTTGTATGTTTTCTTTTACCATTAATCTTAATATGTTCATATTTGGGTAGGTGGCATTGTTTGCCTTGCAACTTTCCTATTGGTTTGTGCAGGAAATACTAAAACACGGATCCTGTTCCGAGGCACAGATCGACGGATTCGAAATAAATTCTGAAAATAATAGCATCTAAAGGATACGTCTGTTTTCAAAATTATGTTAACGGTTTGTAAATGATAATAGGCAACAGCGTTTTGAATCCTTTGGCAAGGCGCCATAGTAATGACAGTATATTATTATAATTTCAATTATTATTTATGTTTTGTCTTAATATGTAAATATTTAGACAGGGAAAATATCAAACTACTGTTTTATTTTTTAATGACACCCCGAGCACACTAATTTATCAAATAACAATTAAAGGGCGATTGATTTTATTTGTTTTAATGAAATGATGCGTATCCGAAAGCAAATACAAAATAAAAGTCGGAAAAAGTATCGTTATTCGCAAACCTGGCAAAATGTAGTTAGCGGATCCCTAGGAACCCACTCGGTCCACTTTATGGTTAACGATTCGAATTATGGTTCTAAAAGAGCTACATGTATTTTGGTGCTTTTTAGGGAAAATAGCTTGTTAGGATCTGGTGTAAGAAAAGAATTGAGTCGGAACTTTATTTTTAAGAATGTTACCAGTCTATGCTCAGTATGTCAATTAGCGTTGGACTTTCATTTTTTTTCAGTTTTTTAATATCTTGGACAGACGTATTTCCATAAAAACAAAAATACTTTCAGTCGGGTCATTTTATTTAAACTCACTTTTGTAACACACACCTCGCGACACGGCACCACACTGTCCATGACACGTATCTCACATATAAAATGTCTTTTCACGAGTTTGATAAGTTGTAAAATATGAACCCGATGGGTCGCATTTTAAACAAAACAAAAAAGTAAATTAAAGCCCACTAATATATGCAGAATTATGAAGACAAGATATATTCACCAGACCGCCCCCTCAATAAAAATTAAGGGTTCGGTTTGCATAATAAGAGATTTCACATACTCCACCCCCCCACAAAAAAAAACAACAGCCCTGATTGTTTATTTCGCACTGATCAATAGCTCTATCACTGATCACTAATTCTCGTCTTGAAAGAATTAAACCCGGAATTAACCTGAGAAATATTGCTTTGGTTACAATTGTGAAACATCTAATTTCGTGTTGGAACAAATTACGAAATTCAGCCTATGTTTTATATTGAAATAAGCCAATAAAATCACTTTTGTTTTCATGTTAAGGAATTTCTGGAGTAAATAAAAAGTAGGAAACATCAATATAAACTTATACAAATGACACATCATATGGGATGTCTCAAAATCTATCGTTGCACCGTTAAATTATGAATTAATTTTATAAATCAGATTGTAAGTTTAACAAATCTCTTAAAGGAAGTATTCACGTTTAGAACAGAATCAGCCTTTTTGAAATTATCGAATTATGAAGAAGTAGGATATAGCTGTCCATTTTTGCCACACAATATACTAGTTTTATTCTTTTTTCATTTCAACTTACCATCGAATGTTACTTCTAAAAACTCGGGGTCCAACACACAATTCGACACGAATATGTTAATATATATACAATACTACACGCCACATAAGGTCTGACGTCTGAATGTAATTTCTTGTGTATACCCGCCCCCGTAATTGTCATATATAGTGAACCGATTTGACAAGCAATTTTAAACGCGACTGTAATGAAGGGACTACCGTGAACTGTTCTAAAAGTCAAAGTCTCATGGTGAGATGCAAAATGGCAAAGTTTCCAGGGAAATGTAATCAGAAATTGCAAAGTGACCATGACCTGTCAAATTGTCACAAGACGTAATAAACGAGTTATAAAAACTCAAGACAACCCAGTGACCCTGAATTTTTGTTAAGTTGTTACCGTGTAATAAACCATAAACCTACTCGACATCATTAGTTGTGTAAACAATTCGCATGATCTCTGAAAGGAATACGGCACTTACAATAGGCGCATTCGTTCCTAATTCCATAATTAGGTTTGTAAGCACTCGTTTTTTCTTCTCGCATTGTAATACTTTTAAATCCTAAAATGGGAAATTAAAATGGACTTGTTAGAGCCTAATAAGCGGGGAAAATGAAGACGCGAGTTTGAAGTGTTGTGTTTAGACTGTTGACATCATTCGGGTTGCATAAATTATTTTTTATAAGTACTCTGTAATCATTAAAATGAATTCCGCCCACTCACAATAGTTGCATTCATTCTTAATGTAGTGTTAAGTAAAATGTAAGTATAATGCATAGGATTCATTAAATTAAAACACATACATTAACTAAATTCATTTTCTTTCATCCCGATTATTTTTTACAAATATTTTTCTTTTATCTTAAAAGGATAAAGTCAATAGAAGACAAGTCCAATGAGATACAGGACTGTGGCACCTTTATATACAATCTTTACAGTAAACAAACCCCATAAATAAATAAAAAACGCCCATTTACATCAGTACAAGCAAAATTATGAAGGAAATTCGCATTCAAAATAAAATGTTAGAATATAATAATATAGATAATCATATGCGATATATTCTGATAACGCAATTACAAATGTACTGGTAACTTAAAATTGTAATGATAAGATTACCAATTTGATCACAAGAAATAAGGGGACAACAGTTATATACCAATAAAAAAATATTACAAAATAATCACAGAAATACAGGAACCATATAAAAGATTCCTGCTTACAACATTAGGCGGACAATAAAACTAAAGACAAGGAAAAAAAAATAGGTTAGGTCGGTATATGTTTCCAAAATGGCCAACCAAAATAAATAGACAAAAATAATAAAAATGATAATAAAAAAACAACCAACGTGAAATCGTCCGAAGTTACAAATTCTCAATGTACTCTGGTACCAGTACTGATATAAAGTAATCAGAAGATATATCATCCATGTAATGCTTTTCGAAATGTAACGAAATGGCCAGCAATGGCATTTTATATTTAGATGGTAGAAGGTTGAATCCTGACTGTTGTTAATAATTAAACCGTTATCGCAAAAAGAGAAATCCTTCGGTTCCAGCCGAGTGAACGTATCCAATGTTGTGAAGACACTTTTATGATAAAACACAAATTATATTATGAAGGTAATATTTATAAAAAAATAGTTACTCTAAAATACATTTATACGATTTTACCATCGTACCGTTCTTTATCCAATACACTTTTTATCCAATATTTTTTTTCTCTGAAGCATTTTGTAAGCGCTGCGTGTAAAGACTATAACCATGGAATCTTTTCTAAAAGTCGAAAGTTTCCATGAGAGGATGAAAAAAATGCAAAGTTGCCATGAAAAGTATTTGAAATTGCATCATTAAGATAAAATAATGGATTTCCAGAAAATCCTTATATAAATTGTGGCATCCAGCCTCAAAATTAACAAAAAAATGGCTGGAATTTCCAGGCCATAAAGTAGTAAACCTGGTTTCCCAAATCCTCTATGGGGGGAGGGCAAATTTTAATCTGGAATAGCCCATATGTTTGACTCTTAATACAAACCAGTGTCCTTAATCAATATTAAGTTGTTAAGTTCGTCACATAAGCCATAGGCCGACCTCGACATAATTAAGCTGTAGTAGCAATCGTATAATAATCTCTGAAAGGATACCGTACTTAAAATAAGTTGCAATTAATTCCGTTAAGTTTAAAGCTCGATCCGAGTAATTTTTCTTTGCAATGTATATAATTCTTAATTGGAAATTGAAATTGACTTTACACTGCAGGAATTAACTAAAAACGATGTCCATCTATAGTATCTCACCCGTTTTAGGAAAACCACTCAATCACAAATAAATTGTTTGCAAGCGACTACATTAAAGACACATAGGCATAATTAATATTTGATTTCCAGCGTACATTCACATCTCACTTAGAGCTAACGTGTATATAATTTGGTATTTTGTATTTCACTTGTATGAAATGAATAAATAAATGGAATCACGTCATGAACCTGTAACTATGTAGACTAATATTTTTGCTGGTTATAACTAACTGCCATCGTTTACTGTGGCAAGTATTACTGTACCCTTGTCATTGCATCCTTTTATTTTATGCTGAAGATATTCTGTAATAGGCCTCAGGCCCCCACGTTCAAAATAAAGAAAAACTGAAATTACGGCAATTTATACTCCAGTCTTCTATAGTTTCACAGTGACAGTAGGCTGTGTGTTTCTCTTAAATAACTGTTTTCCCCGTGTTCGCGGTCAATTGGTAAGATGTATTCTGTCCATGGATATTTTTATTTACCCATGGAGACTTTGTGTTCGATTTTTTGCAAGTTTCCATGGAAATATAGATCAAACGTCACCCCGTATACCGCCCCCTGATGTATCCGGGTCATGGTGACTTTGCGTTTTTTGAAAAGTTTCCATGGAATCTTTTTATTTCTGACCATGGAACTTTTGCGTTTTTTTCGAAAAGTTCCATGGAATCGTTATTTCCACCATGGGACTGGCCATTTTTTTATTTTCTTTCATTGAAACTTTCCATGGAGATATGCAAGACTTGTCGGATTGCTACCCTGACGTCTAGGTTAGGTGCCTGGTCACGTGGACCGCTTTCGCCTATTCCGGCCTAGCGCAACAGCTTTCGTCCATTGTTTAGAGAGTGTTGATTTTGACTCATTGTCGTGTCATTGCTTTTCGCCTGTCCGCATCTGATCGGTCATGCTATTCACTAGTCTAAAACCCGCCCTTCCCTCCCATGATGCTTTTGCTTGCGCATCGTTTTGGCCTGGGCTGGCGTTTTTGAGTGCCTTTGGCCCGTACTACATGCCCCTTCGACTGATAATATGGATGCATTACTTCTTAACATTTGTATATAATTTAATCTTCTGTGATATGTACTAAGGAGGCGCATTAATCAACCAGAGTAATTTTAAATGCTTCAAGGTCTTGCCCCAGTTACCTTCCTCTAGTTCACTTTTATGCACTCAGTTCATTCTAAGGTTCAAGAAGTCAAACCACCAACTTTTGTATGAACCACCTTGAACCTAAAAAGCAGGGAAACGTAACGTATCGCAATGATAGACAACCAAATATGGAACATCTTCCCTTCTGAGATCCGCTGTAACTATAATACAGTGAGTCTATCTCAGCTTAAAGCATCTACATTTGTAATCCCACATAAACATATTTTGTACTACTGTAGATGTCTATAGTTTACTTTTACTCAGTGCTGATTGATTTTGTTCTGTGCTTTAGTTATTTTTTATCTTATGTTACTGTCGTATAGTCATTCTGTACAATGTGTAATGCAGGGCCTCCTTGGAAACAGTGTCTTGTCACTGAGGGGCTACCCCTGCCTAAAGGAAAGTTTAAATAAAATAATACCTCTGTGATATGGGTAAAATATGGCCACATTCCCTGTCAAAACCTCCATTGATTCAAGATTTCTTGAGTAAGAATAAGTAACTCTACAAGTAGGACCCTTGGGAGTTTAGTTAAGGTTTCCACCTGCCTACTGATACTTTATTAAGCAGTTAAAAGTAGCTGCTTAATACGCTTAGATACCATAACAGTATACCAAAGTTAGTTTCTTGTGGGGTTAAAATTCTAGTTCAAATGCTAAAGTTTTGGAAGTTTATGGTTCAGATATTATGTGGCATTGGGTTAGGAAGATTCCCTCGATCTGCGGTTCAATTATGCCATCCAAATTGGGTAATTATTTGATTCTAAATTATAGCTTAAAGAGTTGGCCTCGGGGTTGGGTTAGGGTTCTTACACCGATTGTTCAGTGGTACATGTAGTTAACCTTAAGAGAATGCAATCGGGGTAATAAGATATACTGTGGAGGTTAAACCCCCCCAATTTGCTTGATGATACTTGCCCCTTAAGATGTTAGACATCGGGGGGGAATTTTATTTTTGGACATTACAGCAGCTATTTAAACTTGAATTATTTTGACATATGGCAGCCCATTTTAAATTTTTGGAAGTGCCTTACCCACCGCATGATGCCGAACAACTTATAAAAGAACCAAAAAAATGCTCAAAATTGGTCAATATGCACCTAATTCTCCAAAACTACGCTGTGGGCAGCCATTTTGAATTTGGGCATAAGAAGGCAGCTATTTTGGATTTTGAAAGTTATTCTAATCAACTTGTCATGCCCGAAAAACTATGGAGGGGATACAAAAAAAACACCAAAATTGGTCAATGTATACCAAAGTTAACTTTTTTCCCCACCCCACCTTCGGGGTCCCCGCGGGACCATGTGGGCACACTTTTTAAAAAAATCTGCCGACTCATTCGTTATTCAGCGGAAAAAAATCAGTCAAGAAACACTATCAAACAGAAAGTGAACACCACTTCCCTGTTTGCGCGTGGCTGTGGACCCGCTAATACATGTATGTAGCGCAAGTGGTCTCAAACAATTGTGTTAGTTATGGCATCTTGTATAAATAACATGGATCAGAATCAGATGCGGCGAAGCAGCAGCCAACAGCACCTCTCGTCTCAGACTCCTTTCTTGTAATACCCCTATTTTGAACCAATAAATTGCCGGTACACCTCGGCGGAGGTTAACCTCAAAGACCACTATCAAAGACCAGTCGTATCAAAAGGAACCTCCGATTGGGTACAACCGTCATCTCCATTTTCTTGCATTTCGCCGGTCTGCTTTTCATACTGTTCTAGCTCATATTTTTGACATTTTGAGAAAAATTCGGTCGTGGTTAATATGACGTTGAACTCTTCATAATTACAGAGTTCAGACTTGGACTCTACCTAATTAATGAGATAGTACTTACCAAATTTGATCTATGTGCATTATTTATTCAAATTTATTTTTTCACATACAGCGCTATCTGACATAGATCACTATGTGATTACACAAAAATAAACGTACATGCGTACTTTAACACGGCGATGAATACGTTACATACCGAGATATCTGTGTTCTATCTAAGAAATCGATATCGATAAGATACATATTTCATCACATACCGATATATATCAAATCTGCGTCACATTACAGCGTATCTGAAATAGATCACTGGTGACGCACTGAGACGACAATTGCGCCTTTTTTATAATACAGTGATGAATACGTCACGGCATACTGGCTGGTGTGTTCTATCGCAGACATCGTTTGAAAAACAAAAACATCTTCGTCACAATACTGATCTATAAGTTTACAGTCATATAAACGTGTTGGCTAGATAACCCGCATTTATTTTTTCAACTGCATTAAAAACTCTGAAGTGTTTTCTAGGTGATATTTCCTTTTTTGCCCGTAGGAATGACGCAATGGTATTTTCGAAGTCGTATTCGAGGGGAAGATTTTCAATTTGAATTGCGATTTTCTCGAAACAACGTATTTTTGTGACATAGATCAGTATGTGATGAAGCCGACGATTTGGTGTGGAATTTTAGATTGTTTTTTAGGGAGTTTCATTCAGAAAAAAGATGGAAACCATATCCTCGTTAGTTAAATAAATAGTGCGGGCCCTATGGCCCTCACGTTTTGTCTACGAACGTACATGTCAGGGGAAAACTTCGAGAAAAAGGCGTGGTCTAGCGGTTAGCAAGTTTACCTCTGGAGCAAAGGGTCCTTCGATCGAATCTCATGGGACACTTGCTTGATTTAATTCGAGAACTCAATTTGAGATTTAATTAGTATAACAGATACTGACTAAAACCTGAATACCACTTTCCTTCTCCATGTTTCATTTGAATGGGCCAAGGAGCCATGAAAGCTTTGCACTACCCATCCGGGTGTGTGTTTCGTGTAGTGCGTTTGAATGTTGCAACATGGCGCTTTTAAGCTGCTGCCTCTAAGTTGCATTGTTTCTGTCTAGTAATTCTTAAGTTGTAAAAGCTCTAGCAATTTGGCCTCCAGGCCAACGATTTGAAATTACCCATAAACCTTGATATATAAAATTAAAATTAAAATGATCAAACTTTACCTACAACTTATAAAGTAACAAATTTAAATAAACAAAACCGTTTTCAAAGCAAAAGTATATATATATATAATCTAATAATTGGAGTCGAACATTACTAGGAGTTGCCTGTAATTCAACCTTGCATACTAATATAATCTGCGACTATTATTTTCCTTCTCTGGTTCAATATCTATCAAAATCTTGACTGAATGATGGAATTGATTGATTGATGCTTGATTGATGTCTGGTTGTCATCTTTATCAGTGTTGATAGCTGCAATGTCTGAAGTTCCCTGGTGAGTGAAGAGTTGACATGTAAATCTGGGTAAGAAGAAAGATAATCTGGTGGTTTAATGTAGTGCAATTGTTAAATCGATCGTTGCTAATTGAAATACGCATTCCTTACCACATAGTTTTTTTTTTTTAACAATTCGTGGAGCATGAGAATTTCAAATGTGAATTGGCTGCACATTGGAAATAAATAGGCCTTACTACAAACCATCACACTCTATTTAGATTCCATTCCCGTCAAGATATCGACTATTTCCCTAAACGTAGGCCCTATCCGAGGATTTGCTTGCCAGCATTGTAGCATTAACTTCATATCTATTTTGGGATGGATTGAAATTAAAAACAATTTAGGGATTCGTTCGGAAAGCAATACGCCACCAGTAGCAATAACCAACGATTAGAAAAGAAAGGGCAGCATTACCTGCATTAAAACCACGCCAACACATATTTTTTCCTAAAAGTGATATGTGTGAAATTTACTTACCTATTAAAGAGCCACTGGCACATTTGAAAAATAGTGCGGCCCTATCAAGATTTTTTAAAAAAATCAGATATTTTTGCATGGTTGTATTGCTTTTTAATCATAAGCCCTCAAATCCGAAATTATTAAGACCACATCAGCTTCCTTATGGGTTAACAAACGATTTTATAATTTAACGTCGCCGGCGACGTTAATTCAGCAGAACGACGAAAATGACGTTGAACACAAGAAACGACGCCGTATTCCAAGTTTCCCCTCGATGCACCGTTTGATCGGTCTATAAATTTGGTGGTTTTAATCTCAGGGAGTACGAGTCAAAAATATTCATGTAATATACACATTTGTTGATTTAAAAGTTATGAGAAAACTTAAAGTTGGCCTACAACTAACCTGGATTCTTGTCTCCTCATATCAATGTCCTTATCTTTTTTTGGGTATGTATTCTGTTATATGGCAGCTAACCGGCTCTCTTCTCTAGCCTATCTTCTGGGAGGCACGAAGCGGTAAAGTGATAGAATCTAAAGAAGATTTCACATCGGGGGTGGGAATCACACCCCCACACCTTCCCCGCCGGCCCCCTGTCCGTGGTCTTGCACTAACGAGGGCAAGCCCGAGAGTGTTGCTGGCCCGGCCATCGATTGCGTGCCATTGTGGTGTTCTTATGATGAGTTTATCGCATGACTGGGACTTTTCTAGCCTCCGTGGCGTGTTCTATGGCGTGCTAGGGATAGAATATCACGATGCCGTTTAAGGGGTGTTTTGTGTTGTTTGTGTGTGATTTATGTCTCTGTTTCGTTGTGTAATGGAAACATTTACATTTTTATTTCATTTTTGTTTTATGGACAAGTGCCACGCCCTTTTTCTTTTGAATCGTCATTTGTTACAATCTTGATTTTGACTGTGTTTGAGTGGCTAAATTTATATACACCTTATATAATCCTTTTGGATGCGGGGGCAATATAATCCAGCGGTGCCTTCTATAGGTTAGGTATGGATTTCATCTGTGGATGAGACCTTATTAATTATTATAAACGGAACCGGAAATGAAAACATATGAAGAAGGGCGTTTTGTAAATAGCGCCTGACCATGCGCAGTTGGTAATGGTAGCACTAACCCTATATTGCAGCTAAATCGTTTAATACTTCACCCTAGCAATCAACTTCAAACGCTTAACACCAACTCTAATACTAAAAATATGCTAACCCTTACCAAATCCACAAGTAAACCGATCAGTGTCAGTGCAATAGACCACAGCAGCATAGTATTTCCGTGTATAAAACGACGGTTGTTATCAGTTTAGTCACGTGCGGTGGACTAATTACAAATTCGAGACCATGGCAAGAAACTTAATTTTGACCCACGTGTGGGGTAGTTTTGTTACAGCAATAATGGCACATTTTTAAGAGCGCCCCCATTTTCAAAATTGATATTTTTGGCACATTAAGTTGGTGATGGCTAGGACACTATACCTGCGAACGAGAATAGCTAAAAATGCGTACTTTTTTCATAATAAGCGATTTTGTAATTAGAATTTGGATCCCAGATTGACTTAATAACGGCGAGATGGAAATGCTACTTTTTAGTCTCGTCCATGATGAATAGTGCCACCTCGAGAAAAAACCTCTAACTTGATTTGGCCTGAACAATGAAACCACTAATGGATGCGCGTAGACACTTACATGACGCTATTTCCCGGCTATTTACATTTGAAGGCCGTTTCCATCAGCCGTTGAATTATTTCGGAGCCCGATCCAATATAATTTATTCTAATTACAATAGTCCTTCTTTTGAGCACGACTTTCGAGCTTAACCATTCACAGGTATGGTTTACTAGCCATTTACAATGCAACCGTGTAAAAAATCCTCACTTTTTTGGCGCTCTTCAAAAAATGTGCAATATTGCTTTAACATGTGAACATGGTGTGACAAAAAAATTTATTAGCTTAATAAAAAAATCTATACTTACACTTGCATATCATTTTCGCAGTTTTCTGGTTGATGCATACGGTAGCCCTCTCTGAGATGGTAAGAAATCATCTTAATT